>MU226248.1:69182-87781 GCA_018584345.1 Thuja plicata
GATTTTACATTAAAAGGATTTACTGATTCAGATTTAGGTGGAGACCCCAATGATGGGAAATCTACTTTTGGGTATTGTTTTTTTCTTGGTTCAGGTTCTATATCTTGGAAAAGTAAAAAAGATCAATTTGTTTCACTATGTTCTACTGAAGCTAAATACAAAACTTGTACCAATGCCTCCAAAGAATCCTTATGGCTTAGAATAATTCTTGAAGATTTGGGTCTACCTCAACAAGAACCTACACCTTTATATTGTGACAATCAAAGTGCAATAGCCTTGGCAAAGAATACGGTCTACCATGCAAATTCAAAGCACATCTCTCTCCACCATCACTTCATTAGAGAGAAAATTGAAGAAAATAGAGTTTCACTCATCTATTGCAAGGGTGAAGATCAAGTTGTAGATATTTTGACAAAGCCTCTTTCCAGAGATAAATTTGAATTTCATTGTAAAAATTTGGGTTTAATACCCCGTGATGTAAATCCCCCAAGTAAAGATTAAAGGGGGGTGTTATAATTAATCTTTCCTTGATTGAAAATATGTAATTAAAAGGATAAATCAAGGTATCCTTATTTGTATTTGTCCTCTAGTCCAAGTAGGAGGACATGTCAGTATTTTGTATTTCCTTTAATAAGGAAAATAGATATTCCTCCTTAAGAGGAATCACACATTTGTCACACACACAATATGAATGTGGCATTCATAGTAGAAGGGAGTTACATGCAAACTCCTCCACTCATCTCTACTTAATAGATTCCTCTCACACACTTTCTCTAATAATCTTCTCATCTCTCTCATTTCTTCTCTCAATCTCTCCTTGCTCTCATTATTGTATTCAGCTTATTGCTCTCATCCTTTAGGCTTTGTGCCATATTTTTATTATTCACAAAGGGGTTTTTCTTTGCTTTTCCCCTTACAAAAATCTCTTGGCTCTTTGTTGGATTCTTGGAGTATTTTCATGTTCTTGGTGATTGACCTTGAAAACTTTATCTCACATTTGGTTTATGGTAAATTCCTTCTTGCACTTCATTTTCTTGGATTATTTCATGATTTTATTTTCATTCTTTTAATACTTCTAACAATATCCCTCAACCCCAAGAAATTCATATTCAGGGTCACTGAAGGGAAACTGCTCAGGCATATAGTCTTTGAGAAGGGGATATCCATCGACCCTGAGAGAGTTGAAGCACTACTGAATCTGCAAATGCCCGACAGTAAAAAGGAGATGAGATCTTTCTTTAAAAAGAAAAACTTTGTCTGGTGGTTCATAATTGGATTCGCCAAAATTGTTAAACCACTCAATGACATGATGAAGAAAAACACCAAGATTGAGTGGAGCCCCAAAGAGAAGTGAGCATTTTCTTAGATCAAGAAAACCATAGTGGAGGCACCAATCCTGGAAAGTCTAGACTATTCCCTCTCATTCCACATCTACTCCTTTGCTTCACCACATTCCACAGCTGCAGTCTTAACCCATAAAGTTGAAGGGGAAGAATGACCCATTTATTTCACAAGCTCCCCCTTCAAAAACACCGAAGTCTGATATGCACCCTTAGAAAAGAAAGCCTTTTCTCTAGTTCGGGCCGTGAAGAAATTTTGACACTATATTCTCCAGAGAAAAGTGCATGCTATCATTTCGGACTAGGCTGTCAAATCTTTATTGCTACAAAGAGAACTAGGCGAATGCTGAGGGAAATGGATGGCCATCCTCTAGGAATATGATCTTGAAATGCAACCAATGAAGATAGTTTGAGGCTAGGGACTATGTAGAGCGATCACTCAGGATCCATGGTATATTGATCTGGTGTACCTATTGCTCAATAATAGGTGCCTAGAGGGGCTTCCCCCAAGAAACATTGCACCTTGTGACTAAAAAGTGCACACTTCACGATAAAAAAATAGAACACTTTTCTGTATGAATTTTGAGGGAATTTACCTATGGTGAATAGACAGGTACCAAGTTGCCAAAATGATAGAAGAATTCCATGGGTAGTTCAGAACTGGGCATGGCTCAGCTGATGCTACTGCCCATCAAATTCTCTAGGCTAGATATTATTGTACCTTCATCTTCAAAGATATTTACACTCACGTAATGAAATGCAACACTTTCCAAACCGCAGCCCATCGTGAGTGGAACTCGGCAATGCCTTTGCAGTCAGTCTTTGAAGTTCCACCCTTCGCCCAATGGGCATTTGATTTTATTAAGGAAATAAACCCAAACTCATCTGCCAACCACCAGTATATTCTAACTACTACCAATTACTATACCTGGTGGTCTGAGGCAATCCCATGCAAGAACAACACAACAAATGTAGTTATCAAATTCTTGGAAGAAAACATAGTCACCAGATTCAGAATACCCTTCGCTATAGTTTGTGAAAATGGTCTGGCATTTTATTTAGCACAGTTATTAGAATGGACATATTAGAGGAGGATCACCCTCAAGTTCTCTAGAAATTATTATCCCCAGGGTAATCGTGTTGCCGAGTCCACCAATAACAATCTGCTAGAAGTGATAAAAAATTTGCTAGACCAGAATCCCTGGGACTGGCACAAAAAGCTTAGGTTTTCCCTTTAGATGGATCGTATCAGAATCAAGGCAGCCCTGGCTACTTCCCCATTTCACCTGGTTTATGGCCAGAATCCTATGTTCCCCATCAACTTACGAATCTCGGTTTCACAGTTCATGCAGGAATTCAACGCCTGGGACAACATTGTGGAGGTTCGCCTTTTGAACTTGGTGAGAATGGAGGAACAAAGAGATGTGGCACTGGAAAAATTTTTATGTCATCAAGCTGTCGTCAAACAATGGTTTGACCGGAGAGCCCAATACAAAGCCTTTCAGGTTTCGGATCTAGTCCTGCTGCGGGACAAGGCCCAGGAAAAGAAAGGAAAGCATACTAAGTTTCAAAGGCTCTGGCTCAGACCATACCCAATCTCAAATATTTGTGGGGCTAATACTTATCACCTCAACACCATGACTGGAGAGGTCATCCCATTTCCTATCAATGGACAGTTTCTCAAACACTACTTCAAATGAGGTGGGAGGTAAGTTTCTCGAAGTTGTATTATATATGAATATTTTTCTTCCTGTAAATATTTTCCCGGCATTCCTTGGGAGTGTCTGTCATTGTAAATAGTTGTTGGCAGTCTTCTGGGGCCATCTTCTTTCCTTTTTCTTTGTTTTCTTTAGTTTTCTTTATTTTCTTTGCGTCTCTTATTTTTTGAGTTCTCGGCATATTTCCCCATCCTTGTAGATAGGTATGCTTCACATGACATCTAGTCCCTGGAATGGTGCCTTATGCATTTTTGTTGGTCCAGAATCTAGTGTTAGCATGGTGGAATTTTTCCACACTCTGGAGTTATTTTGTATGCATGGTAAAAGGTTATGGGTAATCTTCATCAGATTCACATCTTGAAAGTCTTGACTTCAGTTAACAAAAAATCTAAGAAGCAAGTAATCGCATGATCCTTGAGAGTAGATTGGTTGCACTAGTTATTGGCGATGTTTGAAAATTAAAAGAATATCTCAGATCTAGAACATCTCTCCTATTCAGCAAATTAAAATGGATTGTAAGGTGAAAGAAGTACCACCATAAAAAATAGCTAAGCTTAAGGCTCATGGTGAAAGAAGTACCGCCTTCCCCATCTTCAAAAGAAAAGAAATCAAACTGAAGAATAGAGAATTATGGGATCTGGGGGATCGTGCAAAATATAGCAGTTTTGATACACTAAGTGCCGTCTCTCTGCTTCTCCCAAAATTCATCAGCTTGATTTTCTTCCAAAGCACACACTTCACGACTGATAAGAGATTGAAGGATTGATTCATGGTGAATCAAGTTTTCTCAGACACCTCGCACCTTGCAAGTAAAATGCTATAGGTAAAGATGAATTATGGTTGATAACCAGAGATTCTGTAGTTCTCAAATGCACTAAGGCATTCATCCTAGCGAGTTGCCATTTGTTATGCCCTGCATACCCGTCCCTATATTTTGTGGGAAAAATATTGGGTCCCCCTTTTTTTTTTCTTTTTTCCTTTGCTTCTTTCTTTTGTTTTCCTCTGGCCTTTGCCTTCACGTGGCCGTTGTTTTCTTTTATTTTTGGTTTCTCTTCCTTTGGGACCCAATCTCGAACTGTTCTATTTCTTTGTGCCAGTCAGACTCCGGGCTCCAGGATTCTTTGCCACTACTTCCTCTTTTGTTAGAGGGTGTGGTTGCACGGATTCCCTAGGCCCAGAGTCTGAAGGTTTTCCTTTTCTTGGGACTTGTTAAAGGAAGCATTGCATTTTCACCCTAAGGGTATAAAAGAGGTTTCACTTTTCATTTTTACATTTACCATGAACAAATTACCCTAATAAAATTAAGTGCGATTTGTGAAAATTACCAGTGAGCTTAGTGAGTTAGTTTCAAGCGTTTAACAGTGTAGTTTTTGTTTGAAGCTTGTGCATACTTTTAGCTTTCTTGCAGGGTCTTTAGTGTTCATGGTCCATGAAGCTAGATATTTGCATAGCACCTCTTGTGCCCTTCCTCCCACATTTCCTGGCGTTTAAGGTAGGAACTTCTAGTTCTCTCTATTTCTTTTTGTTTTCTTTGTCCTTTCTCGTCTTTAGTTTTGTTTCCGCTTTGCTTGCTTTTTGTTTATGGTTTTTGTCGTCACCTCTCATTGGTGGGATGGCTTCGCAGGAAGGTTGTCCACCTTCTATGCACTGTATTTTCATGTACATTTTGTAGATAATTTAAGTTTCTATGCAAATCGTTGTAAATGGGGTAAATTAAGTGTAAATCCCTATAAATAGCGTAGGTTAGTTGTAAATTTATGTAAGTTGTGAGTAGTTTGTAGGTTAGTTGGTGTCATCTATTGTAAATTTTTCATTCTTTGGCCTCTTGAGTAAATAGGGTGTCCATAATGTGTCTCTACATGCTTGGTCTGTACATTGTGTTTTGTCCAACCTGCCCTGTGCCAAGCTCACCGTGCCCTGTTGCATCGTAAACCCCAAATTTGAGCTTGCCCACTTGGTTTTTACCTGGTTTGCACTCAACACCTTGCCTGTTTGATCCATGTCAGTTTTCTCTCTCCTTCATCATTTTAGAATTGATGGCGAGATTAAATTCCCCCATGTATGAGCATTCAAAATGAACACAAGTGGCATTCATTTCATCCATGTCAAGACATCTATTTCCATTAAGTGCCATTACTCAATTTATTTCATGACCATGTGACAACCCACGTCAGCCTAGTATGGCTCACTACTTGATCATTTCAATAATGACTAGTTTCTTCAGACTTTGGGTTCCTCACAATCCCATGACCTTCATCACATTCTCACATTGACCAGAACCCTAGAACCCCAGGGTGTTGATTAAATCCAAAGTAAGTTATTATTTATTTATTTTTTGGGATTAGATGCAAGATGAGGTCTTTTTGAATAGGTGGGATATGGTGATGAGCTATCCGGAACCTAGAAATTGATTTTATTCAATAAATTGTATTGATGGTTGTCTGGTTGTACAAGCTATCAACAATTCAACAATCAATATGTCTGAGGTAGCTTCTCCTCCCGAAAGTCCAGAACTTCCAACCACTTCAAAAAGAGTGACCACCAAATCAAAGGTTGAGAGGGCACTGGAAAAACTCCTGCTTACATAAAAATATCTAAAGGATGGTTCCCTTGTAGGATCCAAGGTGGACTCTAAATTGCAGCTGGTCACAGACACTGAGGTCAGACCCTGGGCTAGATAACAAGGCATAATCAAAATAATGTTTGCCCAAAGTTCTGCTAGGGATAATATGGCAAAGAACATGGCTTCCTCCAGAATCATCAAAGCAGTCTACTTCCCCTACTCCGTGCAGGCCCTAGATTTGATCCTAACTCTGGCCAAATACTACAACACCACCATCTGGGCCATGATACTTACTGCTACTCTTCTAACGGGCTATCTAACTCCCTTAGTATCTTTAGACACTGCTACATTTTCTTTAGGGTTGGGAATCCCACAATTCTCTAATTCTATTGTCATCTCCTGTGCCACCTCACTGCAGGATTTTGACAAAGTTTTGTAGCTCGCCCGACAGCACCTCAACAACCACTGGCTGAAAACACCAAGGAAATACTACAAGAAGATGAAGTTGGAGATCCCCCAAAAAAACTTCAAAGAAAGCATCCAAGCGGGGATCATATTTTTTTTTTAGTTCTTTAGGGAATCCCATGCCCCAGATTTCTCACCATGGATGTATTACTTCCTATACGACATCTCCACCAATGGGTAGAATTTTGATTGGGCAACAATTATTGCCAATCATGTAGAATTTCAGTTGAACAACGTCGGCCAAAATTCAAAGTTCTACATGACTTTGTATGTGTTATGGGTAGTGGAACAACAAAGACCCAAAATTTGGGGTTTAGTTACAGTCGGCATCCTTGGGACCAGGCCTAGCCAGAATGTTGTATGGGACCATTTCCCACAAATTTGATGGGAAGCCAACTTCCCCAATTTTTTCCAAGTAAATGAAACCTTCATTTAATTAAACATTTTGATACCATCTCAGGATGTCAGTTAATGGCTATCAAAGGAGGCTATGACCTTGGTGAGTACATACGCCAATTATTTTAATCAATTTCATCAATATTATTGCATTCGGGTGACCGGATTTTCCAGTAAGCCCTACCTTCTCCCCAAGAATTGTGGGGATAGGATTATTATTTTGGAGTATTGTAGACAAATAATGGAGCTTCATGCATTTTATGGAGTGAAGAAGGTTACCTCCATCCCATTCCCGATCACCTATGGGAACTATTCTTATAGCCTTGCAATGGCCAAAGAGGCTGATAATGAGTTGAAGAGTCTGGGACTAGCCGAGTTCCACCTGGAAAGGAACAATTTTGACCCACTCCGCAAGATAAACATATCATTGCCCCAAGTGTCCACACCACACGAGCCTCACATGGAGGATTCTTGGGCAGACTGCCAAGATAATTTTGACGTCTGGGAGGGGAGGTACTCAAGAATGACCAAAGGGATGATGAAGATCATCAGTCTTTAGACCTTTCCAAAAGATTTTTTGGACAGCTGGCCCCTGGAGGACCCATCTTATAAACTACAGGGGATCGAAAAGATGGATCTCCCTCTAATGGATTGGGACACCCCAGAGAATTTAACAATTGAAGATGTCACCCAAGGTGTTATACAGTGCAGCCATGAGTATTGTGCATAATTGTGCAAGAAAAGTGCTCGAGGGGTCAAATTTTGTGGGGGTCCTCTTCGGCCTCCAGAGTGGTCAGGCAGAGCAGGGACAAGGGGAAATAAAAATAAGGCACCCCGGCCTAGGTTACACCCCCAGCTCCACTCCCCCTTTTAGAACAAATTCACACTCAGCTTGAGGCGTCCTGCCAACTGAGTGAAACATTGGGAACCCATCTTTCTCTTGGCCTTCCAGTTACTCTGGTGGGATTCACCCTCCCTTTAGGCTTGCCATCACTTGTAGCATTAATGATCCAGGTGGTGAACACAGATGACAAGAATGCAGCTATCCTGGATGTCGGGGTCCTGCTGCAGACTAGAAGGAAGAATCCAAGGGTGGATAACCCTCCATGAAGCACAGATGTAAGCCCCAGGAAAGCGGGAAAAATTGTTGTGGAGGTTATCCCTTCTATCCCTAAAGAAAAAGATCAACCAAAGGCTTCCCCTCCCCACAATGATTTTGATGACATCTTCCATACCAAAGATCTAGTAAATTTACATGAAGATGTCAAGCGGGCAGTAGAATACATCATCGCGCAAGAGGCAAAGAATGTCCCCAGGGAGGGAGAAATGCGAGAAAAGGAAATTTCTCTGGAAGAGGAAGTCTGGGAGAAAAGGCAGGAACAGGAGCTAGAAAAAGTATTGGTAAATATACCAAGTATAGAAGAAACACTGGTCCTAGGGACTGAGACAGAGGAAAGGCAAACAAAAGATGAGAAACTGACAATGCCTGGGGAAACCGAACCATTGGGAGAAACTATACCCCTAGTCATCATGCTCGAGATGCCTCTAGTTAATTTGGGTGATCAACTACCCTGAAATTTGACATTTATCCAGGTGGTCTTCGTAGCCCAACATCATGATCAAGGCTAGACACCTTTGCCCCCTCTAGAAGATGTGCCCTTTGAGGAGAATGTCTCAGCGGATAATACCAAAGAAATCCAGTAGCAACAAGACACAAGGGAGAACCCCAAAGACAAAGATGCAGATGTTATAGGTGCCAGTGGAGATGGGGTCCCCAACACAACAGATGAAAATGCCACCAAGGTGGGAAACACTAGAAATCCCAGTGGCAGAGAAAAGGATCCCTCAGAGGGAATAAATGCCAAAGAAGAGCAGCCTTTCCTCGAGGAAGACCCCAACACCTAAGACCTAGCCATAAGACCACCCCCACCACCTCTATGGCTGGTAGAGTCAAGAAAAAGGAAGGCCCCAACAATAGCGAGAGTTCCCCTCTCCTTGGCCAAAATGATGGCCCAAAATCAAGAGGCTCAAAATCCTAAGAAGGCCCAGACCATCCATACCCTCCAAACCGGTCTGGGAGGAAGCACTATTGCAGTAGTAGCGATGCCTCCCCCAGATGCAGAAGTGGTAGCTGTGAGGGCCAAAGAATATATAGTTACAGAAGTTCCTTTGGGGAGGAGAGATAAATAGGGGGAATTGAACCTGTTAAAGGAAGAGAGTCGGGCAATTGAGGCCCGATATGACAAGCAGGCACAGAAGATGAAGGAGGAAAGAGAAAAGAATTTAAATATCCTTGGGCTTCTCACAGAACTAACACAGCTACTGGCTGACATCCATCTAGAAGCCTCCACATCTAGAAAACTACTCCCATAGGGTTATATCGATACTTTGAGGGCCATGAAGAAGAAGGCATGGGCTATGGATGGGTGGGTTACTGAATAGATCACAGTTGTAAGGCAGTTCCTGGCAATGAAACTCCCAAACCTCTATTAGGCCAACAATATTTTGGGCTAGGTGAACGACGTCGTCTCCCTATGGGAGAAAGAAATGGAGAAGTATGAAGAGTGGAGGTCTGAATTGGAGTAAATAATGAACTTCAAAGAGGAATTAATTACAGAAATAGGTATTTTGGGAGAAGAACCCTTTGGGTTCCTCCAACCCCAACACTCCAGACTTTGTCTCAAAATTGAGGTGAGAAAGCAACTGGTAGTGACCCTAAAGAATAGAATCCTAGAAGTCCAAAATTCTCTAAATTCATATACATCATTTGTGATAAGGGTTTCACAAGACGATCCCTTCACCACCGGGACTTGTGGTCCAGAAGATTTTGTATTAAGTAAATTTGATGAGTTGATGGAGTCCTGGTACCAGTCCACCAGAGATTTTGATGGAGGAAAAATGTCACGACTAACCAAGATGATGCTCTAGGCTCATGACAGAGCAAAAGTGGCTGCATAATTCAAGGAAGGGGTTGGCAATGTTGATGAACAATTTAGGGTCGTTAACGACCACTGGGACTGCGTCAAAGGATGTAGATGATGAAAGAATTGGCCAGATTTTGGAGGCCTTCAAACAAAACAAGGAACAATAAATTTCTTTGGTCTCCAAGTATTTTCACCAGAAGGGTATAGTTTTGAAGATTCATTATTCTTTGAGCGTAAGCTCCCGGAATCCAAAATTCCAGGTCTGAATTTTTGTATTCATTCATGATGATCTATGACTAGATTCCCTGAAGCCGACCGATCACTGTCAAGTAGTTAATAAGGGTTAGAAGGTGGATGATCTAGATAAGGTATGTTAGGCGGAAGAGATGGCTCTAACAGGTGATTCTCCCGAGGCACTGCTCCCACATTAACTACTTGGTGCACATCAAAGACAGGGAGCCGCAATTTGTATTTATGAGGCATGTAGCCTTAGTTACCACGATGATCAGATTTCTTCTATAAATACCTTTTCACTCTTTTCTATGCCGATTCTTCTAGATTTCTCCTCTTATCTTCTTCTTCTTCTCTCTTGTCAGACCTCTGCACATCCCAAGGTGATTTTAAGTGGCACAGGTAGTACTGGCAACAGATGGCGTATTATATTCAAAAAGTGTATAGTTAGATTAGGTTATTTTTAGGTCAAACTTTGTGTATAAATAAGAAGTCTGACGCTATAACAAGGGTCAGCAAAATTGATGATTTTTCAGTCCATCAAGTAATAGAAGCATAGCATTTTACTTTCATTTGTTTCAGGAGCTCAATGCTCAGTTGTTCTTAGTAGCTTAGAATGCTCCCTTGGAGCCATGAATGTACTCACCAGTGATGCTGGAACATTTTTGAGTTAATGAAGAAGGAAGAACACCTTATGGCTATTTGTTATGTGTTGTTATGATCTCTAGAGCTGGCAATCATCTTTTGTGTAGTATGTTTTCTCATGTCCTTTGCTCCTATGTTTTAAGTTTAGATTAATGATCTTATCTCCGCTTGCTACTAAATGCATGTGAATTGTTGGTTCTTTATGTATTTGGTATTTAGTGCAGTTTCTTGCATTGGAGCATTGTTTGATGTTTGAATATATATTGCATAACTATAGGTAGAAGTATATATCTAACCTTGATCAATATTTTTCAATTTCTTTATTAAGTCCAAATGCTTGTAGGAAGCCCCATCCCTTTTGAAATCACCAAGAAGATGAGTAAAAAATAGCGATCCTGTCAAGCCACAATCACCTACCCAACTTAGCTCCCCTGCACCGTCGAGACCCAACTACCAGGTGCTTGGAGGCTAGGAGAATTAATTCTCTGGTAAACCTCTTCAGGCAGAGTTGGCTGGTACCTTGATACCCAATGATAAATTTACCTCTGTTGGCAGATCCGGTCACAAAGGCTCATCAACACCTGGAACCTGAAAGAAGACATAAGATGATGACCTCTGCCTTTTTGTGCTTTTTTTTCTAGGGCCTCTATGGTCGGCATTTAAAGAAGTTTGTTGGTAATCTTAGGTTTTTTATTAAAAAATATATCTAGAATAGCCCCGTGTGGCTTAGTTTTAAAACTTTTAATACTCTTTATACTTGTGGCGGTATAGTTAGTATAACTTTATGGACTGTTTCTTATTTTGTTATTGTTAGACTCTGGTTAGTTTTTTATTAGGGAAGTCATGGTAACTGTCTCTTTTTTGTTTGTTTGATGATAATGGTTATCTGCTAACAGTTCCCTTGGGGCTTTGTATCATAGGAAAACACCCTAGTTTTTGTTTCTTCTAATATCAAAAACACATCAATGCACAAATTACCATAGACAAGGTCAACTAAAAAGTTTACATCAACAATGAAACAATCTTTTGGATATAAATAATCTACATCTAATTCATCCCACTACAACAAAATGGGTAGCTAATCCAAAACCCACATAACTCATAGATCCAAATCTAATAAAAAAAATGCAAACTCATATCAATAATTAGTAAACCAAGATTTCATAGAGGGTAACTAGACATAAATCCAAAAATTCCCACTGCACAAGCAATGTAAAATATGAAAACAAATCAAAGCATACAATTTCTATCTATAGTAATTCACATGTAGGATGTGGATACATCAATTATAACATATTTTGGTCCCATTGAGAGGGGAGGGGGTGAATCAGACAAATCAAAACTTAAACACTTAAAACTAAACTCACTAATTCACTCGGTAATACTGAATACAATAACTAACCAATTCACCAAATAACTCAATAACATAAGCAGAAATACATCTCATATATGTAAATCATTCATTCAAACTTAGTAACATTAGATTAACCATGTAAACACCAGATTTAACTCGGTTGACACCAGATTTAATGAGGAAACTCAATTTGGGAAATACCTCTATTGGAATTGTAACCCACAATAAAAAAAAATACACCCTTCATAAGTACACTCGGTTAAGAACTTATCATGTTAAAGATTACAAACACATTTTATAAATGTGACCCTATTAGGGGATTTACCTCAGATATGTTAATATCTTCATCCTTCTAGGAGTGGCATTGTTAGAGGTCTTTAAACACTCTTTTGGAATGTCACCTAAGTATAGGTTTTACAAATAGGACTGTTAAATCCACTCGGTTAAGAGATTTCTCTGTTAAAAATATTAATAAGAAATAGTAAACTTTGATCTTTAAATATAGCAACTACCTTTACTTATATCATATCCTTTATCCTCAATTGAATACTGGCATCACATACTCCATTTATCTCTTTCTCAGACTGTATATTCTTTAATCTTTGTTTCTCTATTCTTCTCGGTAAATGTTGTTCTTCAACTTCTTCTTTTCTATTCAATTCACTAGCCTCATTTTTCTCTATGTATTTCTCATCCTTTATATAGACATACTTTTGCCTCTTAGTCTCCTTAAATTGATTTTCCTTCATTTGCGCTCAGTCGTTCAATCATTTTCTTCATATTTTACAACTTGGTAAACCATCTCACTTTTACCTCAGAACTTGTACATTTTCTTGGAACTCTCAAAGTTTTGTTTAACTACTTGATCTTCACCTTAGATCTTCTCATTGAATTTTCCCATTCTTAGATCTTGTAACAAACTTCATTTAATTCATTTTCTTATCCATCTCATCATTGCTTCACATTAAATTTGATCTTATCATCATTTAATATCAGTATATTGTACTCGGTAAAACTTTCTTTACAACTTGATAACTGACTTCATTCACTCCTTGGTTTCTAACTCATCTTCAATGCTCGGTGCTTAGTTCTCAGTAACTATGACCAACTCACATAATATTCTATCGACTGACTCAATCTAGCTCGGTAAAGTAACTCTTTCAGTCATAAGTTTAATTCATTGCAGTTCCTGACTTGATCAATCAAATGTACCGATTTGATAACACCAAATATATAGTTTAAAACAACTATATCATCATTACTTCATCATTGTCTGATCTATATTTGTCACCCATTGAACTTCTCGTCTTAAGATATGGTAACATAATAAAAACCAAATAATCAATTTCTTGACATCAATGACAAAACAATAACTGATCTAACCATTTCTACAATCATGATACTCGTTATCCCTCTCTCTTCATCATCTCCATCATATATTCATCAGTTAATCAACAATCTCCTTCTTTGGCATTTATGGAAACCACTATAACATTGTTATAGCAATTGATGATGGCAGATCTCAAATACATAATTGTACTCCAATTTCACATTCTTCACTTGAACTTGTTCTCTCTAGTAGTGATACTTGATAGAAATGTTCTTGGTCTTTGAATGCATAACCAGGTTCTTTGATATATTAATAGCACTTGTATTATAAAAAAAATAGTAACTGGATATGTGATCTCTTCTTGCACATCTTCAAGTAATTGCTTAATCCATACTATGTTTGCATAATTCATAGCAGCAACAACATATTCAACCTCGGTAGTAGACTGTGAAATGCAACTTTGTTTCTTGCTCAGCCATGTAAACAATCTTTCACCTAGAAATAATGTCCCTCCACTAGTACTTTTTATGTCATCAACATTTCCAACCTAATCTACATCAGTGTATACTTGCAGATCAAAAGTACCTCCTTTTTTGTATAATAAACACAACTCTTTTGTGCCTTTTAGGTATCTCAAAATTCTTTTTACTGCAGACATATGTGTTTCCTTCATATTAGAAGAAAATCATGCAACAATTCTAACAACGTGTGCTATATCAGGTCTGGTGTGAATAACATACTACAATTTACCAATCATGGATTGGTAAAGAGTTTTATTCACCTCTTGTGTTCCATCCTCTTTAGATAATTTACATCCAGTAACCATGGGTGTTCCAACAGGTTTGGAATCTTCCATACCAAAAGTTTTAAGAATCTCATTTATATACTTGGCTTGTGTAATATAGATTCTGCCAGTAACTTGTTGTATCTGTAGACCTACAAACAACTTAATGTCTCCAATAATTGACATCTCAAACTCTTTTCTCATTTCATTAGCAAATCCTTTACATAAAGTGTCATTGCCTCCAAAAATAGTATCATCTACAAAAATTTCAGCAATCAAAACTTTATTATCACTGTCACATTTCAAGTAAACATTATTGTTATCACTTGTTCTTTGAAATCTTATTTTGATCAGATCAGAGTGCAATCTCTCATACCATGCTCGAGGTTCTTGTTTCAAACCATATAAATATTTATGTAACTTACATACCTTGTTCTTGTTTGTGTTCTCAATAAATCCTCCAGGTTGCTCAATGTATACTTCTTCTTCAAGTATCCCATTAAGAAATAAAGACTTAACATCCATCTGATATATCTTGAATCTTTTGTAAGTAGCATTAGCTAGACGTATTCTAACTCCTTCCAGTCTAGCAATAGGTGCAAAATTTTCTCCATAGTCAATTCCTTCTTCTTGTGCATAACCTTTGCAAACCAATCTAGCTTTATTTCTGATAACATCTCCATGTTCATTCAGTTTTTTTTTTAAAATCCATTTAGTACCAACAACATTTTTGTCTTTGGGCTTGGGTACTAATGTCCATGTCTTTTTCTTCTCAATTTGATCATACTATTCTTTCATTTCTTTCATCTGATCTTCATTATCTAGTGCGTCCTTAACTCTCTTAGGCTCAAATGTAGACATCAAACATGTATTATCTCTTACCTTGCTTTTGGTCATCACTGCAATGTCATTATTTCTAATAATCTTGCTCATGGAATCGTGCCTTCTCACATACTTTCCCAAAATAGGCTCGGTAGCTCTCGATTCTTCAACATAAACATTTAGTTGTGGAACTCCTTTTTCATCTTCCTCCTTGGTAGGTTCTCTCGGTAAGGTATCAGAGGCATCATGTTGTACATATACAAACTTCTCATAATCTTCAGGTTCCTTCTTACTATCTTCATCATTTCTTTATGCAAATTCATCAATTCTTAAATTTGCACTTTCTACCATTTTGTTAGTAACCTTGTTCAAACATTTGTAAGCTTTACTCCTTGTAGAATATCCTAAGAATATCCCTTCTTCTCCTTTTGAATCAAACTTTCCTTCTCTAGAATCTTTCAGAATATAACATTTTCTCCCAAAATTTTTAAAGTAACTAACATTAGGTTTGTGTTCATACCACATTTCATAAGGTGTCTTGTTGGTACCTTTCTTCATTTGTAATCAATTAAGTGTATAAACAGCAGTATTCACAACTTTTCTCCAAATTTTTTGTGAAACTCCTTTTTCAATCATTAGTGTCCTAGTACAATCAACAATAGATCTATTTTTTCTCTCAACAATCTCATTCTGTTGTGGTGTCCCTAGTGCTGACAACTATCTCTTAATTCCATTCTCATTACAAAGAAATGTAAACTCGTCAAAAGTAAACTCGCCTCCTCTATCGAATCTTAGACATTTCACTTGTCTTCTAGATTCTTTTTCAACTCGGGCCTTATACCACTTAAAAATTTGAAACGCATGATATTTTTCTGTTAGTAATAACTGAGAGGGGGGGTAAATCAGTGGTCTCAAAATTTTTATCCTTCAAACTTAACCACCAATCAATAAATATTAGATTATTATGTCCCTACAAGATGCATTCCATGAAATACTAATAATGATTAACTGTCTGTCGGTTTCCTCTGTCAATCCTTATTCTTTCTTGATTACTGATAAGCAGTATAACTATTTACCGAAACTTAGTAAATAAGCAGATTATACTGATCAATCCAAAGTTAGCTATGTAAGATGCAAAAAAGTAAAGAAATGAATCATACACACATAACACATGAATTTTAACGTGGATACCCTATTAAGGGAAAAACCACTAGGACTGGTACCCTAAATTTTTACTCTTTTGAAGTGAGTCCTATTAGGATCCAACCCTGTTAAAGGTTACAAACACACTGTTAAGTGTGAGCTTTTTAGAGGATTTAATACATAGAGGTTGTCACTTAGTATCAGGCATCTATTTCTACCATCCTTGAATCCACCTCCTTCTTAGACTGTCAATAGGTATCGGGAAAGTTCAATGCTACTTTCATGAATAAACCTTTTTGGCACTCCTTGAGATGTACCTCAATATATAGAAGACTATTAAGTCCTTCTCGGTTAAGAGACTTGATGCTTCATTGGTTAAACTGAAACACTATGACCTATTCATATTACAACTTGAATTGCAGATTTTTAGATCTATTTAAGTACATTACCTCTTTGACCAATGTATCAATTCAATCCTTGTGCTCCATACTTTCTGCTCTGTGATGTTGTGGTCACTATTTGTTGGTGTCTGCAAAATTCCTTAGCTCTCCTTCAACTTGTTTGATCAGTACTGCATGAAGTTGTTCTTCATCAGTTTCTCTTCAGTATCCTCTTTCTATTCACTCCCCTTAATTTCATTTGTAAATGAATTAAGCTTGTCTCTTATATAGACATAATATTCATTGTTTCTTGGTTCTTGATTCTTGGCATGATAAATAATCTAGCCAATTAGATTTAAAGCATAACTCTTGATTTGTCTCATAGATATCTTCTTGCCAACTTTACAAATCATCTTTAAATCAATCACTTATCTCTGATCGAATAAAACAAAGTAGACAACCAGTTAAGTTTATATTTAGCTCTACCAGCTAGATATTTTATCATTTTCTAAACTCTCTATTCTGTCGGTCACCACTGCAGTTAGTTGTCGGTGACAACTGAATGATCCATCGGTGAGACTCCAGTTAGCTTCGTGATCTCCATCTGTCAGACATCATTGGAATTTTATTCATCGGGCAACTCTGTATCTTTGGTCATTGGGCACTTTGAGTCTTTAGCTCATCGGGCAGCCTTCTGACTTTTCTCATTGGGCATTCTGTGGTTTTGCTTCATCGGGCAACACTATGCCTCTGACTATGACTATTCTTCTTTGCTCTATTCAATGGTGTGCACTCTATCGATGTTGTTTGTCACTTAGTGAATACTTCACTTTTTATGCATTACTGAAAGCATAACTTTGGTTCCTTTGGTTCACTGAAGTCTTTGGCATTATGACTGTACAGATGATATCAAGTTGACATCAATGACAATACAGTCCATTAACTGATTTAATGACCTACATTATCTTTAACTTAACATTATCAAACATTCAATCAGTTACATGTCATCAATCTCTCCCTTTGGCATTGATGGAAAAATACTATATTATCACACTATACTATTTCTAATACAATATGAAATACAACAGTTGAGATTCATGAAACTACCAATCTTTTTGTTCTATTAACCGATAAATGTCTGACCATCGGTAAGCTCTATTTTAGCTTAGATTTGATCTTTGTAGCTCTCTGTCTACTGATGTGTTGTGTTCTCTCCTTGTGTTAATTTATCTCCCTTGATTTTTCTTCTCTTTTGATGTCTTTTTTATCAGCAACTCTCCCTTTGTATAATCTTTCCATACAATTTCTCTCCCTAAGGATATAATCTCTCCCTGTTGGAGTAATGTGATAATGGATAATCTAATTCTTTTCTAAAGAATGTGATAATATGGATAATCTCTCTCCCTTTGACAACAATTCCAAACAAATATCTGACATTAATGTCAAACAATCATTTCTCTCCATCCATAATATATTCCTTGAATTTTCCTTATCCATCAACAATACAACAATATGCTCTGGTACTCGATGACGATATATACCTGTCTGTATATAGATGTAGCTTTGAAGTTTATCTCTTTTGCTTGCATCAACATTAATGATATTCTGATAATATGTAGACTGATGCAACCTTCAGTTATTTTACTGACTGGTAGATAAGGGTTTGACCCCTAGTCTCTTTCTCAAGTACTCAAATGCATCCTTGGGCAGTGGCATGGTGAAGATATCAGCTAATTATTCTTTGGATTGCATATACTCAAGCGTCACCTCATTTTCTTGAACTTGTTCTCTTAAATAATGATACTTGATGGAAATGTGTTTAGTCATAGCATGCATGAATGGATTCTTGGAAATGTTTATTGTACTTGTATTATCACAATAGATAATCACTGGTTCTAGGATCTTCATATGCATACCTTCCAGTAATTATTTGATCCATGCAATATTTGAGCAATTGGCAGTAGAAGTAACATACTCTGCTTTTGCAGTAGACTGAGAGATGCATCCTTGCTTTTTTATTAATCCATGTGACAATTCTGTCACCCATAAAGAATGCTCCTCCAGTTGTGCTCTTTCGGTCATCAAGATTTCTAGCCCAATCGGCATCGATAAACACCTTAAGTTCAAATTTTCCTTCTCTTCTATACCATAAGACATATTCCTCGTTATTCTTTAGATATCTTAGAATTCTTTTCACAGCAGTCATATGTGATTCCCTGGGGTAAGCAGAAAATCTAGCAACAATTCCTACTACATGTGCAATATCTGGTCTAGTGTGTACAACATACATGAGTTTTCCAATCATTGATCTATATAAAGTCTGATTTACCTCTGATGTCTTCTCCTCCTTTATCAACTTACATCCAGTAGCCATCGATGTTCCAACTGGTTTGGAATCTTCCATCTTGAATATTTTTAGGACCTCTTTAATGTATTTGGACTGTGTAATGAAAATACCTTCACATTGTTGCATGATTTGTAGACCAAGAAAGAACTTGATCTCT
>MU226248.1:89825-118082 GCA_018584345.1 Thuja plicata
TCATTCAGATAGAATAAGTTACCTTTTGTCTATTCACCGGTACCAATCAATCTTCCTGATTCATTGAAGATCTTTGCCTTCTTATTCTCAAATGCTACTCTGTGACCTGAATTATTCAGCTGAGAAATACTCAATAGATTATAATTCAATCCTTTTACCCAATAAGCATTTTCACATTTAATCAGTCTATTCAACATTATAGTTCCTTTACCTTCAACTGGACAAGGTGTATCATTACCCATTCTTACTGTACCACCATTATAATACTCAAAAGTCTTAAAATTTTCTTTGTCACCAGTCATGTGGTGAGTGCATCCACTATATATAATCCAGATGTCATTCTTTCTAACCTTAGATATGAGTGTAGTTTCTACATATCTTTCATCTTCATCTGAATCATCTTTCACAACCACAAACACCATCTTGATGTCTTCATCAGGTTCGGTGTCAGTATCTTCATCTTTGCAACAAGCTAGATAGTTGTCTTTCTTTCCTTTGTCCTTATAGTCTCGGTTATATCTTCTTTCTGATTGTCGATAACTTCTGTAATCTTTATTTTCACCTATGTCATATTTCTTCTCAAAAGATCTGTCATTAACTCTGTCATCTTTTCTTCTGTTAGGACATCTTGCAACAAAGTGTCCAATATCTTTACAATTAAAGCATACAAGTGGTAACTTGCCTTTGTATTTACCTTTGCCTCTCTACATTCTTCTAGCCATAAGTGCTTCTATATCATCTAGACCTTATTCTTCACTTTCACTTTCACTATCTCTTCTAGATGTGTGTATATGACTTGATTTTCTTATTCTCATAGAAGATTCAAATGCAAACTCTAAGTTTGGTTAGACACTATTATCAAATTTATTCATCTAAAATGAAATTAGTCTACCAATTAAACTATCAAGAGTAACTATATTGTTTTCTACTCCTCTCATTTCTTGAATGGCTGAAACTCTAACAGCATATATAGGTAGTAATGTTCTTAAGATTTTACTTACCACTATCTCCTCTTCAAGTGTACCTCCAACTCCTCATTTAGCATTAACTACTTCTTTGATTCTTGTGTTGTATTGTGTGATGTTTTCTCCTTCTTTCACTCTGAGATCATCAAACTTTCCTCTAAGGCTTTCTACCTTGGCTCTCAGAACATTTATATCACTTCCATGTACAATATTCAATTTGTCCCACATCTTCTTTGCAGTTTTGCAATATTTGACATCTTCAAATTAAGCATTAAAGAGTGAGGAAGAAAGCTCTATGACCATGAAGTTGTGCTCGTGCTTCTCTCTTACTTGATCTATTGTTAATACTCCTATGGGAAACACATATTTAGTATCTAGGAATTAAGTAAAATCATTACCAATACCTGATAAGTGGAGTTTTATCCTGCTTTTCCATGAAGCAAAGTTATCTTTGTTTAACTTGGGCACATCTCATATGTTCATCTTGTGATCTTGACTTAGGTCTTGAAACCTTCCTTTCTAAGCACACAAGCTCTGATACCAATTGTTAGTAATAACTGAGAGGGGGGGGTGAATTAGTGGCCTCAAAAATTTTATCCTTCAAAATTAACCACCAATCAATAAATCTCATATTATTATGTCCCTACAAGATGCATGCCATGAAATAATAATAATGATTAATTATATGTCAGTTTCTTCTATCAATCCTTATTCTTTCTTGATTACCGATAAGCAGTATAACTCTTTACCAAAATTCAGTAATAAGCAGAGTATACTGATCAATCCAGAGTTAGCTATGTAAGATGCAAAACACTAAAGAAATGAATCATACACACATAACACATGAATTTTAACATGGAAACCCTGTTAAGGGAAAAAACACTAGGATCGGTACTGTTGATGGGGTTTTACTGACCGGGTCCACCAACAGTCATAAGTTATCACCAGGTACCGGAGGTACCGGCCAACTCCGCCTGCAAAGGTTATCTGGGGAAGTTAGATTCCCCGGGCCTTCAAGCACCTGGGTGTCGGGTCACGACGGTGCGGGGCTTGGTTGGGAGAAATGACTATTTTCAAGGGGGATAGCTGGTTTCTTCAACTCGTTCTCTCCGGAGATTCAATAAGGTAAGGTTTCCCCTAGCATTTTACACTTAGCAAATAAAATGAAAAAAGATCCTACAGGGTTAGAAACACTTCATCTAACTATAGTCATGTTTGAACATTCAAAACATCAATAATTCTCTGATATACTACACTAAATAATGAAGAAATACACAACCATCAGCTAGTATTTATCAGTAGCGAGGGAAAAGAGGTCGTTAATCTATTTGACATATCAGAGTAGAAGACATAAAGAACATGAAACATAAAATACCATTAACTCAGAAGCATGAATGCCAACAACATCATTGCAAAGAATTCTCCCTTCTTCATTAATGTCTTTTCCAGCAAGCACTGGTGCATGATACAAAGGTGGCTCCAGGGGAGCGTCTAACTAAAGAAAATAGAACAATGGAGCATTGAGCTCTGCAACTAGAATGAGAAATCACCTTTCTATTACTGTGAGAAACAAAATTATCAATTTTTCTGACCCTTGGAAATGGGCCAGCCTGGCTATTTATACACATTCTCTTCTAACCCTAACCCTAACCCTATTTTACATCATGTTTCAATAAAATACAATATCTGGGGGCCGGTACTACCTGTGCCACCCTACAAAAGACCTTGAGATGGAATAGGCCTGACATGTCAGAAGAATGAGACAAGAATATACAGCGAAAGAATTGGCCTCGAGAAGAGGGAGAAGGAAGGAATTAGATCCCTAGGGATCGAGGCTACATGCCTCATAAATGAGAAATGCGGTGCCCTATCTCTGATGTGCCAAATGTACGTCTGAACAGCGCCTCAAGAAGACAATCTTGTCAGAAAACCAACCGTTGATTCGACGCCCCCTTGATGTAGCCAACAAGCTTTTGACAGCCTTCATTAACCGCTCCTTAAAGTGACCGGTCAGCCTCGGGGACCGGGACACGGATCACTCGAAAGAATATAAAATTTGGGATTCGAGACTCCGGGATCTGGGAACTTACATCCCCAAAAGAATAAAGAATACCCAATGCTTGAGTTTTCTCCGGCCTCCGGAGAAAGCTCAAGGTTGTTTATTATCATTGAAAGCCTAGAGGAGGTGGGAAATGCCATCCTCGTCTACATCTTTCAGGCCATCCCTTCGGTACTTGGCCACTTCAATTTGTTCCCCTAGGTCTAGAACATTCTCCTTAAACTCATTGGCCATTTTTGTCGCATCATGGCTAATAAGTACCATAGGAGTTAATCTCATCATTTGGGCACCATCTATTCCCTCTAGGGACTGATATCTAGACATCATCATTTCATCAAAACTCCCCAAAACTGAATCCTCCAGCGTGCATGTATTTGTACTGAGGGGTTCAGCCCTGAAAGTCTTTGTTAAAAAAGACTTGTATAAATTGAAAGAATATTTTACTGCATTAACTTTCTCGTGTAGAGTCCCCACCAGTTTCTTGGTTACCTCCAATGTGAGGTCAACTCTGGAGTGTTGGGTCTTCACAAAATCAAATGATTCATCCCCCAGAATTCCAGACTCAAAAATCATTTTCTCTCCCAGGCCAAGGAGTTCTTCAAGCTCCACCTTCCATGCTTGATAATTTTCGATATCACCCTCCCACAAGTCAATAAGAGTCCCTACTTGGTGTAGAATATGTCAAGCTGTATATAAGTTTGGGAGGGTGGATACTAGGAAATGCTGGGTGTTTCCTATTTGCAGGGCGACCCACTCATCGACTACCTAGGCCTTCTTCTTCATCGCTCGTAGGGAGTCTATGTCGCTTTGCAATAGATCTTCAGAGGTGGAAGCCTCTGGAGTAGCGGTGTTGATAGGTCAGGCTAGCTCAGTAAGCAACCCCATAAGGTTTGCATTTTTCACCTATTCTGTCTTGAGCCTTTGGGCCTCTTTTTCATAACGGGCCTCCACTGCCCAAGTTGCCTTCTTCAGCAAGTCCACCTTGCCTTGTTTTCCCTTTTTCCCCAGCAATACCTCTATAATGCAGTAATCTCTGGGCTCTATAGTTGCTTCATCTGTATCAAGGGAGGTGTTTCCACAATGGCAACTGTTTCTCTGCCCGGCCTGGTTTGAAGAGCATGAACTGTCTGGGCTTTCTTAGCCTTCGGTGGGGCCTGGACCTGAGCCATCATTTCATCCAAGGAGAGAGGAGTTTTGGGAGTGGACGGAGCTTTTCTTTTCCTGCTCTCTACCAACCACTAAGGCAGCAGGGGTGGCTTATCTACTAGAGTCTATTCTCTTGGTTCTTCCCCGGTGTCCTGTGGCTGCTCCTCAGTGGTGGGGGCCTCATCCGCCCCTTTCCCTGTATTTTCTTCTTTATTAGTAATATCTTCTTCAACAACATCCATCTCCTCAGCCCTGTCCTTTGTATCTATTGCTTTGTCTGGACTTTTGTTGGCTTCTTTGGGGATTTCCGCTTTGTGTTTCTCTCCTTGTTGCTTGGCATCTATCACCGGGGCCTCTTCCTCTATCGGCACATCCTTTGGCAATAGTGGAGGTACTGGGCTGAGATTTAAAGTTTGGGCCGTGGTAATTACTTTCCCAAAGGTCGCTCTCGAGAGTGGCACTTAGAACGTGGCAGCTTGGGTTATGATTATTCCCAAAGGTCTGGTTCTCCCTGCAGATGTCGTTTGTTCATCCTACCTTTGTTGGTCCACCCCCAGACTCTGCATTTCCAGAGCCTCGGAGGCAATCTCTGACTCTGGCTCCCTTTCCTCTATCTGCTTTTCCTGCTCCTGTGCAGGCTCTAGCTCCGTATCTTCTTGTTCTACAGCTGGGACTTCTATCTCTGTTTGTCTGGTGTCCCCCTTTAGATTTCTAAACTATTTGGTTGCAAAGACATCATCAAATTCATCCTGCAAGGGGGAACTGGCCGGGACTTCAGCAGGCTCTGTTTCCTTTTCCGGCTCCGGGGAACTGGAAGAGAGGATCTCTACTTGTGGGGTCTGGGATGTACCCAACCTCGGCTCTGCCTTAGGATTTTGGTTAAGCCTCTTCTTTCTTTGGGTAACAAAGGGTGGGGCCCCATCCCTTATTGTTTCTGCTTCTGTTGGATCCACCCCCATTGCCTTCACCATTAAAGCTGCCAGCGATGGGGAGGAAGGGGGATGAATTGGCCCAGCCATGAGTACTGAAGTGGCCAGCCGTGTGATTAATTTCTCCCTCATTTGTTGGGAGGCTACCACTGACTGCTTTATTTGTTCCTTTATGGCGACTTCTTACATAGGAGGGGTCATGTCTATTCTTTTTCCTTTATCCACTCCCTGTGAAGAAGTCTCGGCCCCCGAAGTTAATTTTGGTGATGGCTGGGCTGCTCGGCAGGTACTTTCGGGGCACACCTTCTTGAAGTATGCATGACTTCGCTCGACCACCTCTCGGGTGAAGTCCTCAATTGTAGGACCTTTGTGGGCATCCCAATTTACCGGTGGGAGGGTCATTGTATCGATCCCCTTTGCCTTGTACTGGGGATCGATAGTGGGGCTGGCGTCTGAGAAGTCCTCCGGGAACCTCCAAAGCTTTAACCTTTCCATCATGCCTGCCATCATCTTGATGTAGTGCTGGCTTCGCACTTCCATGTCATCCTGGAAATCTTCCTAGAAATCCTCCATGTGGTAGCAATGAGGCTATGAAGCCCAGGAAAGTGCCGCTGCAATCTTGCTGTGTGGATCAAAAAATTTCCGTGCAAAGTAGAATTCTTCCAAGTTGAAGCTTTTTAGCTCGTTATCCACCTCTTTTGTAGCGGCCAGGCTGCATGAGTAGTTCCCACAGATGATTGGGAATGGAATATTGGATATCTTCTTTAAGACAAAGAGTGCATGCAACTCCATTATCTGCTTGCAGTATTCCAAGAGCACGATCTTGTCCCCACAGTGTTTGGGCAACAAGTAGGGTTTCCGAGAGAAGTCGGTGACCCTAATATAGGTGTGTTATTGGAATTGGATGTAGTAATGCCCATAACTCTGGACCAAATTCATCGCCTCTGTGGATAGGCAGTATCCTGCATCCCGGGTGGGTGTGAGCAGGTGATAGTAAACGAACACATCATTTATTCGACAAAAGCTTGGAAAGTTGGCCTCCCATTGAACCTGTGGTAAATGGTCCCAAAATGCCTTTTGTCTTGGGCTAATCCTGAGCACGCCGTCTGTAAGCAGCCCATGGGCATGGGGCCTCTGCTGCGCCAGGGCCCAGAAAATATAGGAAGTCATGTAAAATTTATTTTTCTTGGTCAGTTGGAGGAATTGGGAGTCGACGTGGTTTGAAATTATAGTTGCCCAGTCGAAGTATCCTCCCTTGGTGGAGATGCCGAGGAGGAAGTAATACATCCATTTAGCGAATTCTTGGGTAGAGGGCTGCCCAAAGACCCGGGTCAATGCTATCATTCCCATCTGAATGCTCTCTTTGAACTCAAACCTGGGAATTTCTATCTTCATTCTCTTAGGGTCCCTCTTTGGAACCTTGAGCCAATGAGCGTTCATGTATATCTAGGCGGCATCCTCCAACTGTGTGAATTTGGCCAAGGCATCTGACCTTGTAACCACCGAAGCCTTGGAAAATTGAGGGATCCCCAGACCCGCCTGGAATGTGTCAGGGTCGAGGGATACTAGAGGAGTAGGGTACCTGGTTGGTTCTGCGGCTGCGAGCATAACAGCCTGAATAAAAGAGTTGTAATTGGCGGCCAGTGTTAGGATAAGCTCTGGAGATTGTACAAAGCATGAGAAACACACCGCCTTAAGGATCTCGGAGTCCCCGATATTGATGGCCAGCTGATCTCCAGCCTGTCGCTGGATGTACATCATTTTTACTAAGGCCTGCATTTCTGGCCATGTCCCGACGTTGGTGTCGATAACAAGTTTAACTTTGGACTCGACCTTTGAGCCCATGATAACATTGTCTCATACAAACTTCATAGTTAGGGGCAATTTCTCCAGGGCCCTTTCAATTTTGGATTTAACTGCCGCCCTGGTAGCCATCGCGGAAGGTAGCTCTGGACTTTCAGGTGGAGAGGATGCAGATGCTTTAGACATGTTTGGGAAGTGTACTCTGGAAACCCTACAAGGCAAAGCAACTGTCAGAATGTATTAACAAATAAATACTCCAGGGTCTAGAGATCTTACCACCGTGATGCCTACTTTTCTTGAAAAGTTAGTTCCATTCAGAGAAAACCCGAAAAGCACACGCATTACATGAACTTAAGATTTGATTGAACATCCAGGTCTGGGAATTTTATCACACTTGGTAAAGACACGGGATGGATGATGGTAGGGGACCCGGAGCCTAGAGAAGTAATCGTTGGTGAGGATGTGTAAAAAGGCCAACCATCAAGCCCACATGGGTTCTATGTGCATAGGTATTAAATAGGAGTTATGGCGATGGCAGCGGAGCCAACTGTCCAAACGCACAAAAAGTGAAGGCCACTTAGATGGAATTAATTACGTGCATGGGACATAAATGAGGGTCTGGCTGGTTTATGGAGGAGAGAGAAAATTGCCTGTTTGAAATCAGTCGAGGGCCGAGTTTCAAATAGGTGGTTTTCTTCCCTGAAATAAACTTACAGGCGGAAAACCAGTGACACAGACAACTTGACCACCTTGTTAAGCTGTCCAAAAGGATATACATAAAATATACGCGAAGAGCCAAGGGATATATATACAAGGAATGGGAGGATATACAATGAATATACATAGACTTACACATATATATACACCGTGGAATGACATCTGTAGGAAACCAGGCAAGGCACAAAGTATATACAGCTTTCTACACTATCTACAAGCCAACCACACCTGCGCAGAGGGCGGACAACCCTCTAGCAGAGTCGACCCACCAACGGGCAGCAAAACCAGAAAAAGAAAACAAATAGAACCGAAGGACAACACAAAAAGAAACGGAGAGGGAACACACCAGGAAAAAGAAAACAGTGGGAAAAGGGACACCAACCTAAGAATGTTGAAAGTAGAAGGAAAGAGGTCACCACGAAAGCTCTACAATAGCTACAGCTACCAAACAATCACAACCTGCCACCACAAAACACTCATAATTGCCTGAAAAGGATGGAAGTGTTTAGCACTGATTATCGTTAATTCTCTGCAAATCACTCTGTAATTACTCTGAAATCACTCTAAGTGTTTTAATCATGGTAAATATGAAAGTGACAGATAACATCTATTTATACCCGTGGTAAAAAGGCAATCCACCTCCTTCCGAAAATATCTGGACAAGAAAACCTCCAGACCCCGGGCCCGGGGATTCACCGTGATGATCACCTTAAGAACATCGCGGCAAAGAATCTCGGAGTCCAAAATATGGCTCCCAACAAAGAACAACCTCTGGGACCAGAGTCCCTGAGATGGAAACCAACCAAACAGAACATGACAGTGGGAAAGAAAACCTCGGAGAAAGAAAACAAAAGAGAAGGCAAGAGCCGCAAGCAAAATAAAACAAACAAAAGAAAAAAAAAGGGGGACCAAACATTTTGCACACAAAATGCAGGGAGGGGGATGCAGGGGATAACAAATGCCAGAAAATGGTGCTAGAAGGAGGGCATAAACTCGTCTCCCTCTTGGGATTTTTATTTTACATGTCCTGAGGGTTCCTCGAGTTATAAATTTAGGAGTCAAGCCTTCAATGGGATTGGGTCTTTCTCCCCAGCAAAATTTGAAAGAATCCTTAGGTCTACCCTGAATCCTGAAAGGTTTGTTGAACTTGAGCCTCCTGCTTGAAAGAAACGGACCTCAAAAATCACACCAGCCACTATTGTCTAGGGGCCTAGCATACCTCAGAATACCCAAACTTCTCAGGCAATCCTCGGAACCAGTCCCCAAACTACCCAAAATTGAGTTTCCCCCATGGCTGCGTATTTCAAAAACACCGAGTCCCCCATGGGAACTTTTTCGGGCGTAATCAACGACTTACCCTCCCACCTAGAGAAGATCTACCCATGATATGAGCACTTAGGCTCACGAACCGTGGAAGAGCATTTACAGGCATATAAAGATGCCATGAACCGACACTGAATCTAGCATGAAGATGTTGTGACTCAGATATTTCCCTTGTCCTTGGGGCGAGGGGAGTTGAACTAGTACCTTAACCTTCCTGCCAACTCCATAAATAGTTGGTAGGACATAGAGGATACCTTCCTCACCGCCTTTCACATACATGTGGACCTAGCCTGGTCCCATAGCCAGTTCATCTCCTTTAGGAAGGAACCCAATGAACCTCTTGCAACATTCAACCATCGGTTCCAGCGTGCCTTGAAGCGGTGTACGGGCCCTTTTATTCCATCACCAGAAGTGACCATACAGACTTACCTTAACATGATGGACCCCTTCGTTGCCACTCTCCTTTGGAGAACAACCATCGCGGGCGACTGGGAAACCTTGGCGAAAGTTTACAACCTAGCTTTAGAATTATCCTGTGGTCTCAACAAATCCCCGGGCGGGATCGGGCAGAGTACGCCCTTCAACATGATCCCCGACGGAATAGCATACGCTAACAGGTATAACCCAAATCTGGAAATGGGTGCCCCCTTGATGGAAATGAATCCCCCACCACCCCTGATAGACTAGCAGGCCCGATACGTTTATCCAACGTAGACCCAGGCGATACCAGGTCTGGAAGCTTTCCCTTGGAATCAGCCGCAGCAAGCACAACAGTCTCAGGCATAATCGTCTGGAGTGCCCTTGTTTCAGTTGTCTGCGACTGGAGGATTGCTGCCCTCGACTCCGGCTAACACTGCTGCCTTCCCAGGAAACCAACAACAACAACCGTCACTGTGTGACACCAACACTTAGTTGACCTTCGAGGTTGAATCCCTCTGGCAAATGTTGTCTACCTTGACTGTGGATATGGGTCAACTAAAGGCGGGGTCTTACGCACCCCATAATTCAAATTCCTAGAGGGGAAACATTTTCTCCAGCCAAGGAAACAATAATGTCGAGGGAAGAAACTTCAACAATGGGCCTAGGCCCAACCAACAACAATGGAATAATAACACAAACACCAGAGGCCCACCTCTGAACCAAAGTGCCAACCAAAATGGTGCTAGACCATCACATTTCACACCAGTCACAGACTTCCATCCCATGACTAATTGGTGTAGATTGCATGACACGGGTTCACACAACAAGGTAAATTGTGCCACGTTGGAAAAGGTCATCATGATCTCCCAGCTAGACAAATAGTAGTCGCATGATACCACCTGTCCCGAGCCTCCTGTTCAAGAGCCAACCCACAGTGCCTTCACCTGTGACACCATCTTCTTCAGAACTTTTGGGGAGGATGAAGAGGAATCTGAATTGTAGGGATTCTTTGATGAATCTATCCCGCCCTTCGAGGCCAATGCCTTTACCAACCCGCAGACTCCATATAATACTCAGAGTTAGGTTGGTAAAGGACCAGCTCATATGCCCACACCTCCTATCAAAGACACAACTCCTCCCCGGAATAACACCACTGACCGATCCGCTCCTCCAAAGGGTCCTATCTCTAACCAAGCTAAAGACCTAGCCGAGGAAAATCACCAATTCCCTGGACAAAGATTCGATATTACAAAGGCGTTAGAAAAGACCACCACTTCCATGACCTTGATGGAGGTCTTGCTAAACTGCCCCAAATAGAAGAAGTCTATCCTGAAGCTTTTGGGGAACCCGGAAGCCGTTAGCCACTTGCCCAAGACTGTCTCATTCAAAGATGCTAACGCGGCCATCTTCTAGGAGAATAATGAGGATCCTCCCTTCCTACTAGGCCTGAATATCCAAGGCAAAAATATACACAATTGCTTAGTAGATTCCAAAGCTTCGGGTAACATTATGCCCTTGTCCATTTGTCAGAAGCTCAGACTCCATCCCACCCCATCTAATGGTGCAGTGATCTAGAAGGATAAGACTACTGTGAAAATGGTGGAGGAATTGAAGAACGTCTGGATATAGCTTATCCAGGACCCCAGGATAGCCAGCATAATCGACATCCAAGTGGTGGACATCCCAGAGACTTATGGGATGCTATTAAGTCAGAATTGGTCTAAGTCCTTGAATGGATACTTTTCGACCGACTTCACCCATTTATGGATCCCCTGGGAAGGAGAATCAAATAAGATCTGGGTTGAAAGTGAACCCCAGATGAAATAGGCCCTTACCGAGGTTGGGAGGGTCAATGAGGTCTTCTTCTCTGAGACTTCCCCGGGGATGTACCAACCCTTTGAAATCTTAACATTTGATTTTATCCCCAGAGAGGATCCTGTAGTACTGTAGAGAACCAAGGACCTAGAAGAAAAGATGAGAGTTGAGATTGACTCTCAAGGTGCTACAGTGACCCTTGCTACACTCCTATCTGGCACTTGGTGCCGAGTACACTATCAAGAATATTCAGAACTCGAGTGTGGGCCCTGCCTTTCGGTCGCTAACCAGCACATCAATGCCTTCTGAAATAAAGAACATATAGCTGATTCCCCGGAGCCCAGTGTTCCTATGGGATGCGCTCCTTTGGTGCCATCTCCCCCAGACTCCCAAATCCAAACGCCTCTGGAGGTAAACTCTGCCTCCACGCCAGTAGTTCGGGAGGGAACTAAGTCTCCCAACAGCAATCCAAAAGCTACCCTCGCTCCCCAGACCCAGATTACAAACAATGACTTGTGGACCCTCAAGTTTGATGGGTCCTAATCCAAACAAGGTTGTAGGGTTGGGGTAGAACTAATCAACCCGCGAGGAAAATCCTTCTTCGCGTCCTACAGATTGTAGTTCAATTGTACAAACAATGTCATAGAGTATGAGGCTTTGGTCCTTGGACTCTTATTTACGTTAAGGAAAGGTGTCACCCACCTCCCGGCTCTGGGTGATTCATAGTTGATTGTCAAACAAGTTTGGAGTCAATACACATGTCATGAAAAAAGGTTGGCCGCATACCGCAACCAGGCTTGGAGCCTTATTGAAGATTTTGATGCCTTCGACATTGACCTCATTCCCTAGCGACGAAACTATGTCCCGGATGCCCTTGCCATTTCTGCCAGCACACTTGAGCCAATGGCTGGCTCGTGACTTTGGATATTTTCAGTTGAGATGGTCCCCACCCCGTCCAATCCAAACAATGTCACCCACTTTCAAGTTTTTGAGGACGATTAGCATATCTTAGCCTTCATGGCGAATGTTGGCATCTTTGAAAACTAGATAGTGGAAGAATGAGACCATGACGATACTGGGCAAGGTGACGAAGATGATGGGATCATGGATCTACCTACTAACACCATCCCAAAGGGGATGGTTGCACTAGAACAAATCTTTGACTCAGACCCTCGGGCCCGGGAGAAGGTGTCATCTTCCTCCGAGGGAGGAAAGTTTGAAAAGGTAAACATCAGCCAGCCTGGTGAAGAAAAGATAATCCACATTGGTACCTCCTGTTACCCTAAGGAGAAGGAGAATATTCTCACAGTTCTCTGAGAATACATCGATATAATTGCATGGGGTTACGAAGATTTGAAGACATATGACACATCCATTATGACTCACACTATTCCCCTAAAACTTGATGCTAAGCCCTTTCGGAAAAACCAACGACTGGTCAACCCCCTGATCGAGCCTCTGATTCGTCAAGAGGTAGAAAAACTAATGTCATCCTGGATAATCTTCCCAATCTGGCACACTACATGGGTTGCCAATCGAGTCCCTGTGAGAAAGAAGAACGGTGAGATCCACCTTTGCGTGGATTTTTGAAACTTGAATAAGGCCTCCAAGAAAGATAATCACCCTCTCCCTTCATTGGATGAGGTGTTGCAGATAGTGAATGGATCCCAGATGATGTCCTTCTTGGATGGGTACTCTGGGTATAACCAGGTCATGGTTAAGTATGAAGACAGAGAGAAAACAATGTTTACCACCAAGTGGGGAACGTTTGCATACCGGAGAATGCCCTTTGGTCTGATTAATACAGGGGCTACATTTCAAAAGGCCATGGAAATTACGTTGAAGGGCCTTGTGAATCAGTGCATAATCATCTACATGGATGACTTGACCATATTTTCCTGGGACAGGCATGACCATTCCGCCCATCTCACTCAGATCTGCGAGAGATGTCGCCGGTATGGAATATCCCTCAACCCCAAGAAGTGCATATTCGGGGTCACTGAAGGGAAGTTGCTTAGGCATATCATCTCTAAGAAGGGCATATCCATCGACTTTGAGAGAGTTGAAGCATTGCTAAACTTACAAATGCTCGGCAGCAAGAAAGAGATGCGATCCTTCTTCGGAAAGATCAACTTCGTCTAGCGGTTCATCACTGAATTCACAGAAATAGTCAAACCACTCAATGAGATGATGAAGAAGGATACCAAGATTGAGTGGAGTCTTGAAGCAAAGTGGGCATTCGCCCAGATCAAATAGACAATAACGGAAGCACCTGTCTTGGCTAGTCCAGACTATTCCCTTTCATTTTACATTTACTCTTTTGCTTCGCCGCATTCTGCCGCGGTAGTGTTGACTCAAAAGGTTGAAGGGGAAGAATGACCAATAGCTTTCATGAGCTTCCCCTTCAAGAACGCTAAAGTCTGATATTCATCACTAGAAAAATAGGCCTTCGCTCTAGTTCGCGTCGTGAAGAAATTTTGGCATTATATTCTCTAGAGCAAGGTACATGCTATCATTTTAGACCAGGTCGTCAAGTCTCTACTGATGCAGAGAAAATTGGGTGAAAAATGGGAGAAATGGATGGCCATCCTCCAAGAATATGACTTAGAAATGCAGCCCATGAAGATAGTCCGGGTCCAGGGACTAAGTTGAGCGATGGTAGAAGAGACTCCCCGCATAGAATGTCAAGCTTAAATAGTAGAGTCCATTACCCAAGACCCATGGTATACCGATTTGGTATATTTTCTACTAAATAATAAATGCCCAGAGGGAATACCTCCTAATAAGCACCGCGCCCTGCAAATGAAAAGTGCCCACTTCATGATCAAAAACTCCGCGCTCTACTGTAGAAACTATGAAGGAGTGTACCTCCGGTGCATCGATAGAGACCAAGCTGTAAAGGTGATTAATGAATTCCACAGGTAGTTTGGAACCGGGCATGGCTCAGTTGATGCCACTGCCCATCAGATCCTTCGGGCCGGATACTATTGGCCCTGTATATTTAAGGACATTTACACTCATGTTAGAAAATGCCACACTTATCAAACCATGGCGCACCGTGAACGTAACCCAGCTATGCCTTTACAACCAGTCTTTGAGGCTAGGCCCTTCGCCCAGTGGGCATTTGACTTCATCGGGGAAATCAACCCCAACTCGTCTGCCAATCACCGATACATTCTCACTGCTACTGATTACTGCACTTGATGGTCTGAGGCTATACCATGCAAAAATAACATGATAGACATAGTTATTAATTCATGGAAGAAAACATCGTCACAAGGTTTGGAATGCCCTTTGCTTTGGTGTGTGACAATGGTCCAGCATTTTCTTCGGCGCAGTTACTCGAATGGACCTACAACTGGAGGATCACTTTGAAATTTTCTGGAAACTATTATCCCCAGGAGAACGGCATTGCTGAATCAATGAATAAAAATCTATTTGAAGTGATCAAACACTTGCTAGAACAGAATCCCCGGGACTGGCATCAAAAGTTGAAATTCTCTCTCTGGGAAGATCGCATTCATGTTAAGGCCGCCTTGGGAACATCCCTATTCCATCTGGTTTATGGTCAGAACCCTATATTCTCAGTTAACTTACAGATCCCAATTTTACAGTTTATGTAAGAATTCAGCAATATGGATGACATCGTGAAGGTTTGGCTCTTAAATCTGGTGCAAATGGAAGAACAGCGAGACGCAGCCCTTGAACATTTCACGCATCATCAAGTAGTGGTAAAATGATAGTTTGACAGAAGAGCCCAATACAAATCTTTTCAGATTTTGGATCTGGTCCTGTTGTGGGACAAGGCCTAGGAAAAGAAAGGAAAGCATACCAAGTTTCAATGGCTCTGGCTTGGACTATACCTAATCTCATAAATCTACGGGGCAAATACTTACCGCCTTAACACCCTGACTGGTGAACCTGTCTCATTGCCCGTTAATGGACAGTTTCTCAAACACTACTTCGAATAGGGTAATTTTGTCCAAAGTTGTATTTTATGTAAAGTCATTCGCTTGTAAATATTTCTTTTAGGTGCCTCGCTGCGAGGTACCATGTCTTGTAAATAGCCTTGTCGGCTGCCGTTCGGGGCAGTCCTCTTTTTTTTTTTTTTTCTTTTGTTTCTAGTTTTCTTCTGGGGTCTCGGCATTTTGTTCTGTCTTGTAGGAATTGGAATGCTTTGCATAAACTCTAGTTTCTAGTACGATGTATGCGGCATGGTGAACTTTAGAATCTATCTTTAGCATAGTGGAGCCAGCACGGTCTCCGGGGTTGTTTCACAGGATGTGGCACATTTTGAGCAATCTCCATCGGGTGTTGTCTCCGGGGGTCTGGCAATCAGTGAACACAAATAATATAAGGAACAAGTAATTAGACACGCCAAGGGTAGATCGATTATACTTGTTGGTTGACTCAGGTCTGAAACTTTAAGGAATTCTATCTGGGTCCAGATTTTTATCCCCTCTTCGAACATCTAAGTATAGGTGGACAGGTGAAAGAAGTACCACCATTGAAATTAGCTAAGCTTAAGTTCAATGGTGAAATAAGTACCACCTTCCCACCCTAGAAACAAACAAAATAATTAGAAAAGGGAAAGCGGGATGAAACTCTGGTCTCTGGGGGAAATGAAAAAATTGATGACTGGTTCGATATAATTAGTGCCTCTTCTCTACTCCTCCCAAAGGTCATCGGCTTGATTTCCTTCCAAAGTACACATGACACCACTGATGAAGGGCTACGGACTAGATCCCGTGTGGTTGGGTTCTCTCTGTTATGTTGCTCTTTGCCTGTCAGATGCCTCGAAAAGTGGCTTGTTCTAGTTTTCGTAACCAGAGATTCTGTAGTTCTCAAATGCGCTAAGGCATTTATCCCAGATAGTCGCCATTTGTTATGCCCTGCATCCCCGTCCCTACATTTTGTGTGCAAAATGTTGGGTCCCCCTTTTTTTTCTTTTGTTTGTTTTGTTTTGCTTGCGGCTCTTGCTTTCTTTTTTGTTTTCTTTCTGCGGGGTTTTCTTCTCCACTATCATGTTCTGTTTGGTTGGTTTTCCGTTTCTGGGACTATAGTCCTGGAGGTTTTTCTTCATTGGGAGCCAAATTTTGGACTCTGGGATTCTTTGCCACGATTTTCTTAAGGTGATCATCATGGTGAATCCCCGGGCCCGGGGTCCGGAGGTTTGCTTGTCTGAAGATTTCCGGAAGGAGGTGGATTGCCTTTTTACCACGGGTATAAATAGATGTTATCTGTCACTTTCACATTTACCGTGATTAAAACACTCAGAGCTATTTCAGAGCGATTACAGAGCGATTTGCAGAGAATTAACGATAATCAGTGCTAAACACTTCCATCCTTTTCAGGTGATTGTGAGTGTTTCATGGTGGCGGGTTGTGATCGTTTGGCAGCTGTAGCTGTTGCAAAGCTTTCGTAGTGACCTCTTTCCTTCTCCTTTCAACATTCTCAGGTTGGTGTCCCTTTTCTCGCCATTTTCTTTTTCCTTGTGTGTTCCCTCTCCGTTTCTTTTTGTGTTGTCCTTCAGTTCTATTTGTTTTCTTTTTCTGGTTTTGCCACCCGTTGGTGGGTCGGCTCTACCAGAGGGTTGTCCACCCTCTGCGCAGGTGTGGTTGGCTTGTAGATAGTGTAGAAAGCTGTATGTACTTTGTGCCTTGCCTGGTTTCCTGCGGATGTCATTCCACGGTGTATATATGTGTAAGTCTGTGTATATTTTTTATATATCCTCCCGTTCCCCATGTATATATCCCTCGGCTCTTCATGTATATCCTTCCAGACAGCTTAGCAAGGTGGTCGAGTTGCCTGTGTCGATAGTTTTCTCCCCGTAAGTTCATTTCAGGGTAGAAAACCACCTGTTTGAAACTTGACCCTCAACCAGTTTCAAATAGGTGTTTTTCTCTCTCCTCCATAAACCAGCCAGGCCCTCATTTATGTCCCATGCACACAATTAATTCTATCCAAGTGGCCTTCACTTTTCATACGTTCAGATAGTTGGCTCCGCCGCCATCGCCATAACTCCTATTTAATACCTATGCACATGGTGCCCACGTGGACTTGATGGTTGGCCTTTTTACACATCCTCACCAACGGTTACTTCTCCAGGCTCTGGGTCCCCTACCGTCATTCATCCCGTGTCTTTACCAAGTGTGATAAAATTCTTGGACCCGGATGTTCAGTCAAATCTTAAGTTCATGTAATGCGTGTGCTTTTCAGGTTTTCTCTAAATGGAACTAAATTTTCAGGAAAAGCAGGCATCATGGTGGTAAGATCTCTGGACCTCAGAGTATTTATTTGTTAATATGTTTTGACGGTCGCTTTGCCTTGCAGGGTTTTTAGAGTACGCTTTCCAAACATGTCTGAAGCATCTGCATCCTCTCCACCCAGAAGTCCAGAGCTACCTTCCGCGATGGCTACCAGGGCGGTGGTTAAATCCAAAATGGAAAGGGCCCTGGAGAAATTTCCCCTAACTATGAAGTTTGTACGAGGCAATGTTATCATGGGCTCAAAGGTCGAGTCCAAAGTTAAACTTGTTACCGACACAGCGTCGGGACATGGCCAAAAATGTAGGCCTTAGTAAAAATGATGTACATCCAGCGATAGGCTGGAGATCAGCTGGCCATCAATATCGGGGACTCTGGGATCCTTAAGGCGGCTTGTTTCCCGTGCTCTGTACAATCTCTGGAGCTTATCCTATGCTGGCCGCTAATTACAACTCTTCTGTTTGGGTTGTTATGCTCGCAGCCACAGAACCAACGAGGTACCCTACTCCTCTGGTATCCCTCGACCTTGACACATTCCAGGTGGGTCTGGGGATCCCTCAATTTGCCAAGGCTTCTGTGGTTACAAGGTCAGATGTCTTGGCCCAATTCACATAGTTGGAGAATGCCGCCCAGATATACATGAATGCTCATTGGCTCAAGGTTCCAAAGAGGGACCCTAAGAGGATGAAGATAGAAATTCCCAGGTCCGAGTTCAAAAAGAGCATTCAGATGGGAATGATAGCATTGGCCCGGGTCTTTGGGAAGCCCTCTGCCTAAGAATTCGCTAAATGGATGTATTACTTGCTCCTTGACATCTCTACCAAGGGAGGATACTTCGACTGGGAAACTATAATTTCAAACCATGTCGACTCCCAGTTCCTCCAACTGACCAGGAAAAAGAAATTTTACATGACTTCCTATATTTTTTGGACCTTGGTGCAGCAGAGGCCCCACGCCCATGGGCTACTTACAGACGACGTGCTCGGGATTGGCCCGAGACAAAAGGCACTGTGGGACCATTTCCCATAGGTTCAATGGGAGGCCAGCTTCCCAAGCTTTTTCCAAGTAAATGATACGTTCATTTACTATCACCTGCTCACACCCACCCAAGACGCAGGATACCATCTATCCACAGAGGCGATGAATTTGGTCCAGAGTTATGAGCATTACTATATCCAATTCCAATAGCACACCTATATTAGGGTCATCGGCTTCTCCGAAAAACCCTACTTGTTGCCAAAACACTGTGGGGACAAGATCGTGCTCTTTGAATACTGCAGGTAGATAATGGAGTTGCATGCACTCTTTGCCTTAAAGAAGATACCCAATATTTTGTTCCCAATCATCTGTGGGAACTACTCATGCAGCTTGGCTGCCACAAAAGAAGCAGATAACGAGCTAAAAAGCTGCAGCTTGGAAGAATTCTACTTGGCACGGAAAAATTTTCATCCGCACGGCAAGATTGCAGCGGCACTTCCTCAGGCTTCAGAGCCTCTTTACTACCACATGGAGGATTTCTAGGAAGATTGCCAGGATGATGTGGAAGTGCAGAGCCAGCACTATGTTAGGATGACGGTAGGCATGATGGAAAGGTTGAAGCTTCAGAGGTTCCCAAAGGACTTCTCAGACGCCGGCCCCACTATCGATCCCCAGTACAAGGAAAAGGAGATCGATACAATGACCCTCCCACCGGTAAATTGGGATGCCTAAGAAACGCCTACAATTGAGGACTTCACCCGAGAGGTGGTCAAGTGAAGTCATGCATACTTTAAGAAGGTGTGCCCCGTAAGTACCCACCGAGTAGCCCAGCCAACACCAAAATTAACTCCGGGGGCCAGGACTTCTTCGCAGGGAGTGGATAAAGGAAAAGGAATAGACACGACCCCTCCTATGCAAGAAGTCCCCATAAAGGAACAAATAAAGTAGTCAATGGAAGCCTCCCAATATATGAGGGAGAAATTAATCACACGGCTGGCCACTCCAGTACTCATGGTCGGGTCAATTCGTCCCCTTTCCTCCCCGTCGCTGGCAACTTTAATGGTGAAGGCAATGAGGGTGGATCCAACAGAAGTAGCAGTAATAAGGGATGCGGGCGCACCCTTGGTTACCCGAAGAAACAAGAGGCTTAACCAAAAGCCTAAGGTAGAGCTGGGGTTGGGTACGTCTCAGACCCCACAAGTAGAGATCCTCTCTTCCAGTTCCCCAGAGCTGGATAAGGAAACAGAGCCTGCTGAAGTCCCGGCCAGTCCCCCCTCACAGGAGGAATTTGATGATGTCTTTGCAACCGACGAGTTTAGAAACCTGCAGGGGGACACCAGACAAATGAAGACAGAAGTCCTAGCTACAGAACAAGAAGCTACGGAGCTAGAGCCTGCACAGGAAAAGAAGATAAAGGAAAGGGAACCAGAGCTAGAGATTGCCTCCGAGGCTCTGAAAATGTAGAGTCTAGGGGTGGACCAACAAAGGCAAGATGAACAAATGGCATCTGCTGGGGGAACCAAACCTTTGGAAATAACCGTAACCCTAGCTGCCATGTTCCAAGTGCCACTCTTGGGAGTGACCTTTGGGCAAGTAATTATCATGGCCCAAACTTTAAATCTCGGCCCAGTACCTCCACTATTGCCAAAGGATGTGCCGACAGAGGAAGAGGTCCCGGCAATAGATGTTGAGCAACAAGGAGAGCAACATGAAGAGGAAATCCTCAAAGAAGCCAACAAAAGTCTAGACAAAGTAATAGATACAAAGGATAGGGCTGAGGAGATGGATGTTGCTAAGGAAGATATTACTAATAAAGAAGAAAATATAGGGAAAGGGGTGGATGAGGCCCCCACCACTGAGGAGGAGCAGCCATAGGACATCGGGGAAGAACTAAGAGAACAAACTCTGGTAGATAAGCCACCCTTGCCGCCTCAGTGGTTGGTAGAGAGCAGGAAAAGAAAAGCTTCGTCCTCTCCTAAAAATCCTCTCTCCCTGGCTGAAATGATGGCTTAGGTCCAGGCCCCACCGAAGGCCAAGAAATCCCAGACGGTTCATACTCTTCGAACCAGGCCGGGCAGAGAAACAGTTTTCATTGTGGCAATACCTCCCCAGGTGTAGATGAAGCAACTATAGAGCCCAGAGATTACAGCGTTGTAGAGGTATCACTGGGGAAATGGGGAAAATAAGGCAAGGTGGACTTACTGAAGGAGGCAGCTAGGGCAGTGGAGGCCCGTTATGAAAAAGAGGCCCAAAGGCTCAAGACAGAAAAGGAAAAAAATGCAAACCTTATGGGGTTGCTTACTGAGCTAGCTTGACCTATCAATGCCACTCCTCCAGAGGCTTCCACCTCTGAAGATCTACCAAAGAGTGACATAGACTCCCTGTGAGCGATGAAGAAGAAGGCCCAGGAAGTCGACGAGTGGGTCGCCCTGCAAATAGGAAACACTCAGCATTTCCTGGTATCCACCTTCCCAGACTTATATATGGCCTGGCATGTTCTACACTAGGAAGAGACTCTTATTGACTTGTGGGAGGGTGATATCAAAAATTATCAAGCATGGAAGGTGGAGCTTGAAGAACTCCTTGGCCTGGGAGAGGAAATGATTTCTGAGTCTGAATTTTGGGGGATGAATCATTTGATTTTGTGAGGACCCAACACTCTAGACTTGACCTCACATTGGAGGTAACTAAGCAACTGGTGGGGACTCTAGATGAGAAAGTTAATGCAGTAAAATATTCTTCCAATTTATACAAGTCTTTTGTAACAAAGACTTCCGGGGCTGACCCCCTCAGTACAGATACATGCACGCTGGAGGATTCAATTTTGGGGAGTTTTGATGAAATGATGATGTCCAAATATCAGTCCCTAGAGGGAATATATGGTGCCCAAATGATGAGATTAATTTGTATGGTACTTAGTGGCCATGATGCGGAAAAAATGGCCGATGAGTTTAAGGAAAATGTTCCGGACCTAGGGGAAAAAATTGAAGTGGCCAAGTACCGAAGGGCCAGCCTGAAAGATGTAGATGAGGATGGTAGTTCCCGCCTCCTCCAGGCTTTAAATGATAATAAACAGCCTTGAGCTTTCTCCGGAGGCCGGAGAAAACTCAAGCATTGGGTATTCTTTATTCTTTTGGGGATGTAAGTTCCCAGATCCCAGAGTCTCGAATCCCAAATTTTATATTCTTTTGAGTGATCTGTGTCCCGGTCCCCAAGGCCAACCAGTCACTTTCAGGAGCAATTAATAAAGGCTTTCAGAAGGTTGTTGGCTACATCAAGGGGGCGTTGACTCAACGGTTGGTTTTCTAACAAGATGGTCTTCTCGAGGTGTCATTCAGAGGTACACCTGGCACATCGGAGATAGGGTGCCGCATTTCCCATTTATGAGGCATGTAGCCTCGATCCCCGGGGATCTAATTCCTTCCCTCTCCTTCTTGGCCCTCTTCTTGAGGCCGTTTGTTCTGCTGTATATTCTTGTCTCATTCTTCTGACATGTCAGGCCTATTTCATCTCAAGGTCTTTTGTAGGGTGGCACAGGTAGTACAGGCCCCCAGATATTGTATTTTATTGAAATATGATGTAAAATAGGGTTAGGGTTAGGGTTAGAAGAGAATGTGTATAAATAGCCAGACCGGCCCATTTCCAAGGGTCGGCAAAATTGATGATTTTTTTGCCCATAGTAATAGAAAGGTGATTTTTCATTCTAGTTGTAGAGCTCAATGCTCCATTATTCTATTTTTTTTAGTTAGACGCTCCCTTGGAGCCACCATTGTATCATGCACCAGTGCTTGCTGAAAAAGACATTAATAAAGAAGGGAGAATTATTTTCAATGATGTTGTTGGCATTCATGCTTCTGAGTTAATGATATTTTATGTTTCATGTTCTTTATGTCTTCTACTCTGATATGTCAAATAGATTAACGACCTCTTTTCCCTTGCTACTGATAAAATACTAGCTGATGGTTGTGTATTTCTTCGGTATTTAGTGTAGTATATCAGAGTATTATTGATGTCCTGAACATTCAAACATGACTATAGTTAGATGAAGTGTTTCTAACCCTGCAGGATCTTTTTTCATTTTATTTGCTAAGTGTAAAATGCTAGGGGAAACCTTACCTTATTGAATCTCTGAAGAGAACGAGTTGAAGAAACCAGCTATCCCCCTCGAAAATAGTCACTTCTCCCAATCGAGCCTCGCACTGTCGTGACCCAATACCCAGATGCTTGAAGGCCCGGGGAATCTAACTTCCCCAGATAACCTTTGCAGGCGGAGTTGGCCGGTACCTCCAGTACCCAGTGACAACTTATGACTATTGGCAGACCCGGTCAGTAAAACCCCGTCAATAGGTACCCAAAAATTTTCACTCTTCTGAAGTGAGCCCTTTTAGGAGCCAACCCTGTTAAAGGTTACAAACACATTATTAAGTGTGACCTTGTTAGAGGATTTAATACATAGAGGTTGTCACTTAGTATCGGGCATCTATTGCTACCATCCTTGAATCAACCTCCTTCTTAGACTGTCAATAGGTATCAAGCAATTCCAATGCCACTTTCATGAATCAACCTCCTTCTTAGACTGTCAATAGGTATCGAGCAAGTCCAATGCTACTTTCATGAATCAACCTTTTTGGCACTCCTTGAGATGTACCTCAATATATAGAAGACTATTAAGTCCTGCTCAGTTAAGAGACTTGATGCTTCAATGGTTAAAATGAAACACTATGACCTATTCATATTATAACTTGAATTGTATATTTTTAGATCTATTTAAGTACATTACCTCTCTAACCAATGTATCAATTCAATCCTTGTGCTCCATACTTTCTGCTCTGTGATGCTGTGGTCACTGTTCGTTGGTGTTTGCAGAATTCCTTAGCTCTCCTTCAGCTTGTTTGATCAGTACTGCATGAAGTTGTTCTTCATCAGTTTCTCTTCAACATCCTTTTTCCATTCACTCCCCTTAATCCCATTTGTAAATGAATTAAGCTTGTCTCTTATATAGACATAATATTCATTGTTTCTTGGTTCTTGATTCTTGACATGATAAACAATCTAGCCAATTAGATTTAAAGCATAATTCCTAATTTTTCTTGTAGATATCTTCTTGCCAACTGTACAAATCATCTTCAAATCAATCACTTATCTCTGGTCGAATAAAAAAAATTAGGCAACCAATTAAGTCTATATTTAGCTCTGCCAGCTAGATATTTTGTCATTTTATGAACTCTTTGTTATGTCGGTCACCACTGCAGTTAGTTGTCGGTGACAATTGATTGATCTGTTGGTGAGATTCCAGTTAGCTTCGTGATCTCCGTCCATTGGGAATCATTGGAATTTTACGCGTCGGGCAATTCTGTATCTTTGATCTCAGGCACTTTGAGTCTTTAGCTTGTCGGGCAAGCTTCTGACTTTGCTCGTTGGGCATTTTGTGGTTTTGCTTCATCAGGAAACACTATGATTCTGATCATCAGGTATCACTGTGACTATTCTTCTTTGTTCTATTTGACGATGTGCACTCCATCGGTGTTGTTTGTCACTTAGTGAATACTTGACTTTTATGCATTGCTAAAAGCATAACTTTGGTTCCTTTGGTTCTCTGAAGTGTTTGGCATTATGACCATACAGATGATATCAAGTTGACATCAATGACAATATAGTCCATTAACTAATTTAATGACCTGCATTATCTTCAACTTAACATTATCAAACATTCAATCAGTTGCATGTCATCATTTTCTTTTAAAAATACTACAGACACCACTCTAGAATAATTATCCACAAATAAAATAAAATATCTCTCCATAATAAATTTGAGTCCTCATGGGTCCATATAATATAGTATGAACTAAATCTAAAATTCCTTGTGTAAGATAAGTCTTACTTGACAAACTAGATTTAGTCATCTTTCCCATCTGGCATTCTCTACACATAGCATTCTCTAGTTTTTATAGTCTTGGTAGTCCTCTTACTCTACTCTCATTACTCACTTTGATTAAGTTTTCAAAATTAACATGACAAAGCCTTTTGTGCCATAACCAAACATCTTCAACTTTAGCAAATAGGAAGCTCTTCATAGAAGTATCAAGATAAAATAGATTACCTTTAGATTTTTCTCCAACAATAGTCAGATTACTCTTCTCATCAAATAATTTCACCTTTCCTTATTAAATTTCAGTCGGTGACTTGTATTTTTTAGATGTGCAACACTCAATGGATTATACTTTAATCCTTCAACCCAATAAACATCATCACATATTATGTTATTCAGTAGAATTATAGATGTTTTTCCTTTCACAGGATATGGAGCATCATTATCAAATCTAACGTAACGTCCATCATCCTTTTCCAAGGAAATAAAATTAATTCTGTCACTAGTAATGTGATGTGAAAAACCACTATCTATAATCCATGTTTCATTCATATTTACTTGTGATATTAGGGCTCTAGGTTCTTCTTCATCAGAATCATCTTTTATAGCAACATAGACAACTTATTTTTCATCATCACTTAGTCCTTGATTAGCAATATGACAAGATTTCTTACCTTTATTTTTGTATTCTTTGTATCTCTAGAATCTGTTTTCTCTTTTCTCCATATCTCTGTTATCTTTCTTTTCTTCTTTAGCTTTCCCTAGATAGTTAGATGTAAAGTGACCAACTTTATCACAATTAAAACATTTCAAGGGTGACTTACCTCAGTATTTGCCTATGCCTCTTTGTAGCCTTCTAGCCAACAAAGCTTCAAATTCTCTTTTATTCTCATCACATTCAGTATATAACTCTTCAAGTGCTTCAGTGCAACTATAAAATTTCTCACAAGCACTGCTCAAATATCCATCTCTAGCAGCATCTTCCCTAACCTTTCCAATCTTTAAAGTAGACTTAAATGTAGATTCAATCTTAGAAGTAGCAGACAAACTATTTTCAAAATCATTTAGCTCAGATGTAGGTAACTCACCAATAGTAGAATCCAGTGAAACATTCATATGGGGTATAGATCTTAGCTCTTGTATAGTAGATAGATGAATAGTATAACTTGGATGCAGGGTTCTCAACATTTTGTTTGCCACATCATCCTCTGTTATGAGCCCACTAGCTCCTCTAATAGAATTAACATTCTCCTTAAGTCTTTTACTATATTGTATTATGTTCTCTCCTTCCTTCATCCTCATAGAGTCAAATTTTCCTCTCAATCTTTCTGCCTTAGCCTTCTTAACATGTTGGTCTCCACCATAGTTCAAAATAATCTTATCCCACATTTATTTTGAAGTAGTGCAGCCATCAAGTTCATCATATTCCTGGTCGGTAAGTGTAAATGCAATCTCAATCATAACTTGTGTATGTTCCCATTTCTATCTTTTCTCACTGATAGTCATAGGTCTCGTAGTCAGTGCTACATATTAATTATCAAGAAAGTGAAGTCCATACTATCCTACTCCATACACATGCAACCTCCTTCTACATTTCCATGTAGAGAAATGATCCTTATTCAACTTTGGTGCTTCCCTCTTATACATCTTTAGATCTTGACTCAAGTCATTTTTAAACTTATCACTTCAGATTAACTGAGCTCTGATACCAATTGTTGGTGCCACTAAGAGGGGGGGTGAATCAGACAAATTAAAACTTAAACACTTAAAATTGAAATCATTGATTCACTCGGTAATACTGAATACAGTAACTAACCAATTCAATAAATAACTCAATAACATAAGCAACAATAAATCTCATATATGTAAATCAATCATTCAAACTTAGCAACATCAGATTAACCATGTAAACACCAGATTTAACTCGGTTGACACCAGATTTAACAAGAAAACCCAATTTGGGAAAAACCTCTATGAAAATTGTAACCCAAAATATAAAAAAAAATGTACCTTTCTGAAGTACGCTTGATTAAGAACTTATCTTGTTAAAGATTACAAACACATTTGATAAATGTGACCCTATTAGGGGATTTACCTTAGATCTATAAAGATCTTCACCCTGTTAGGAGTGGCCTTGTTAGAGGTCTTTAAACACTCTTTTGGAATGTCACCTAAGTCTTGGTTTTACAAATAGGATTGTTAAATCCACTCAGTTAAGAGATTTCTCTATTACAAATATTAATAAGAAATAGTAAAATTTGATCTGTAAATATAGAAACTACCTTTTCTTGTATCAGATCCTTTATGCTCAATTGAACACTGGCATCACATACTCCATTTATCTCTTTTTCAGACTATAGATTCTGCAATCTCTGTTTCTCTATTCTTCTTGGTAAATGTTGTTCTTCAACTTCTTCTTCTTCTCTATTCAATTTTCTAGCCTCCTTTTTCTCTGTGTATTTCTCATCCTTTATATAGACATAATTTTGCCTCTTAGTCTCCTTTATTTTTTTCCTTCATTTACACTCAATCATTCGATCATCTTCTTCATATTTTACAACTCGGTAAACCATCTCACTTTTACCTTTGAACTTGTACCTTTTCTTGGAACTCTCATAATTCTATTTAACCATTTGATCTCTGCCTTAGATATTCTCATTAAATTTTCCCTTTCATAGATCTTGTAACAAACATCATTTAATTCATTTCCTCATCCATCTCATCATTGCTTCACATTAAATTTGATCTTGTCATCATTTAATATCAGTATACTGTACTCGATAAAACTTGCTTTGCAACTCTGTAACTAACTTCATTCACTGCTCGGTGTCTTACACATCTTCAGTGCTCGGTAAATGTGAGTAACTCACATAACATTCTATTGACTGACTCAATCTAGCTCGTTAAAACAACTCTTTCAGTCATAACCTTCATTTATTTTAGTTCCTAACTTGATCAATTGAATGTATCGATTTGATAACATCAAATATGATGACATGTAACTGATTGAATGTTTGATAATATCAAGTTGAAGATGATGCAAGACATTAATTCAGTTAATAGTTTGTATTGTCATTGATGTCAACTTGATATCATATGTACGGTCATGTACATAATGCCAAAGACTTCAGAGAATCAATGGAACAGATATTATGCTTTCAGCAATGCATAAAAGTGAAGTATTCACTAAGTAACAGACAACACCGATGGAGTGCACACCATCGGTAGAGGCAAAGAACAAAAGTCATAGTGATACCCGACGAGTAGAAGACAGTGTTGCCCGATGAAGAAAAATCACAAGATGCCCGATGAGCTAAAAATAGAGTTTCCTGACGAGACAAATCCAATGATTCCCAATGGATGGAGATCCTGAAGCTGACTAGAGTCACACCGACGGAACTGGCAGTTGTCACTGACAACTAACTACAGAGTTGACTGACAGAACAGAGAGGTCAGAAAATGACAAAATATCTAGCTGGCAGAGCTTAAGGATAGACTTAACTGGTTGTTTTATTTGTTTTATTCGACCAGAGTTAAGTAATTGATTTAAAGAATATTTGTACAGTCGGAAGGAAGATAACTACAAGATAAATCAAGAGTTAAAGCTGTAAATCAAATTGACCGGATTGTTTTTCACACCAAGAATTGAGAATCAAGAATCAAGAATCAAGAATTAAGGAATATCATGTCTATATAAGAGACAAGCATAATTCATTTTCGCAATCAATCACATACACGGGAAGGGGAGTGAATAGAAAGAGGATGCTAAATAGAAAATGGTGAAGAAGAACTTCATACAATCCTAATCAATCAAGCTGAAGGAGAGCTAAAGAATTCTGCACACTAGTACATTTGACCTTATTTTTTGACCAAACAATGCGACCAACAAATAAAAAGGTTTTGTTTGGTTGGATTATAGAAGGAAAGCTTTGATTTTTTTTTAATCCATACCCATGTTGGTCAAAAT
>MU226248.1:128331-141941 GCA_018584345.1 Thuja plicata
TTGATTGCTGAAATATTTGTTGATGACATCATATTTGGAGGCAATGATATACTATGTAAGTCATTTTCTGATGAGATGAGAAAAGAGTTTGAGATGTCTATGTTTGGAGAGATCAAGTTCTTTCTTTTTCTACAGATCATTCAACAAAGTGAAGGTATTTTCATTACACAGTCCAAATACATCAAAGAGGTCCTAAAAATATTTATGATGGAAGATTCCAAACCTATTGGAACACCAATGGCTACTGGATGCAAATTAACAAAGGAAGACAAGACAACAGAGGTAAATCAGACTTTGTATAGATCAATGATAGGAAAACTCATGTATGTTGTACACACTAGACCAGATATTGCACATGTAGTAGGAATTGTTGCTAGATTTTCTGCTAACCCCAGGGAATCACATATGACTGTTGTGAAAATAATTCTAAGATATTTGAATAATACTAAGGAAATTGGATTATGATATAGAAGAGAAGGAAAATTTGAACTAAAAGTGTTTACCGACGCTGATTGGGCTAGAAATCTTGATGACCAAAAGAGCACAACTGGAGCAGCATTCTTTATGGGTGATAGACTTGTCACATGGATTAGCAAGAAGCAAGGATGCATCTCTCAGTCTACTACAGGAGCAGAATATGTTGCTGCTGCTGCAAACTACTCAAATATTGCATGGATCAAACAATTGCTAGAAGGTATGCATATGAAGATCTTAGAACCAGTGATTATCTATTGTGATAACACCAGTGCAATAAACATTTTGAAGAATCCAGTCATGCATTCCAAGACTAAACACATTGCAATCAAGTATCATTATTTAAGAGAACAAGTTCAAGAAAAAGAGGTGATACTTGATTATGTGCAATCAAAAGAAAAATTAGCTGATATCTTCACTAAGCCACTGCCCAAGGATACATTTGAGTACTTGAGAAAGAGACTAGGGGTCAAACCCTTGTCTACCAGTCAGTAAAGGACTGAAGGCTACATCAACCTATAAATTATCATAATATCAATCATGTTGATGCAAGAAAAAAGATGAACTTCAAACCTACATCTATGTGCAGAAAGGTATATATCAGAACCAAGCACCAGAGCATATTGTTGTATTGCTGATGGATAAGGGAAATTCAAGGAATATATTATGAATAGAAGAAACCAATTGTTTGACATGAATGTCACATACTTGTAAAATATTTGTTTGGCATTGTTGTCAAAGGGAGAGAATATATCCATATTATCACAAGAAATTATTCATTATCAGATTACTCCAAACAGGGAGAGATCATATCCATAGAGAGAGATTTTGTATGAAGAAATCATATGCAAAGGGAGAGTTGCTGACAAGAGACAGAGACATCAAAGAAGAAGAATAGTCAAAAGAGAGAAATTGACACAAGGGGAAGGACACAACACATCAGTACAAGAAACACAAAAAGCTACAAGAATCAAATCTAAGCTAACACAGAGCTTACCAACAGTCAGACATTTTTATCGGTTATCAAAACAAAATGTTTGGTAATTTGATGAATCTCAACAATTGTATTTCATATTGTATTAGAAATAGTATGATAATATAGTATGTTGCCATCAATGCCAAAGGGAGAGATTGATGACATGTAACTGATTGAATGTTTGATAATTTCAAGTTGAAGATGATGCAAGACATTAAATCAGTTAACAGTTTGTATTGTCATTGATGTCAACTTGATATCATCTATACAGTCATGTACATAATGCCAAAGACTTCAGATAATCAATTGAATAGATATTATGCTTTCAGCAATGCATAAAAGTCAAGTATTCACTAAGTAATAGACAACACCGACAGAGTGCACACCATCGGTAAAGGCAAAGAACAAAAGTCATAGTGATACCTAACAAGCAGAAGATAGTGTTTCCCGATGAAGAAAAATCACAGGATGCCTAACGAGCTAAAAAAAGAGTTGCCCGATGAGAAAAATCCAATGATGTCCGATGGACGAAGATCCCAAAGCTGATTGGAGTCACACTGATAGAACTGACAGTTGTCACTGACGACTAACTGCAGAGTTGACCAACAGAACAACGAATTTAGAAAATGACAAAATATCTAGCTGGCAGAGCTTAAGGATAGACTTAACTGGTTGTTTTATTTGTTTTATTTGACCAGAGTTAAGAAATTGATTTAAAAAAGATTTGTACAATTGGCAAGAAGATAACTACAAGATAAATCAAGAGTTAAAGCTATAAATCAAATTGGCTGGATTATTTTTCACGCCAAGAATCAAGAATTAAGGAATATCATGTCTATATAAGAGACAAGAATAATTCATTTCCATAATCAATCACATACACAGGAAGGGGAATGAATAGAAAGAGGATGCTGAATAGAAACTAGTGAAGAAGAACTTCATACAGTTTTGATCAATCAAGCTGAAGGAGAGCTAAAGAATTCTGCAGACACCGACGAATAGTGAAGCACAGCATCACAGAGAAGAAAGTGTGGAGCACAAAGAATTGAATTGATACATTGATCAGAGAGGTAATGTACTTAAATAGGTCTAAAAATCTACAATTCAAGTTGCATTAGAAACAGGTCATTGTATTTCAGTTTAACCATTGAAGCATTAAGTCTCTTAATAGAGCAGGACTTAACTGTCTTCTATAATTGAGGTATATCCTAACAGATTGCCAAAAAATCTATCATGAAGATAGCATTGAGTGCCCGATACAAACACAGTCTAAGAAGGAGGCTGATGTAGTTAGGTAGCACCAGATATGCCAGATACCTATTGTACCCATAGAGGTTGATCGATATTGGTAGCATATACATGCCATATATCAATTGATAGACTCATATTAAAATCCTCTAACAAGGTCACACCTAACAGTGTGTTTGTAACCTTTAACAGGGTTGGCTCCTAACAAGGCTCACTTCAGAAGAGTGAAAATTTGGGGTACCGGTCCCAGTGGTTTTTCCCTTAATAGGGTTTCCATGTTAAAATCTATGTGTTATGTGTGTATGGCTTATTACTTTATTGTTTTACAATTCACATATGCATTTCTGGATTGATTGGTATACTCTGCATATTTACTGAGTATCAGTAAATAGTTTTACTTCTTATTGGTAATCAAGGAGAATAAGGATATAAAAGGTAAACCGACAGACAGTTTAATCATTATTAGTATTTCATGGCATACATCTTGTAGGGACTTAATAATTTGAGGTGTATTGATTGGTGGTTAAATTTTAAAGGATAATTTTTGAAGCCACTGATTCACCCCCCNTTCCCCCCCCCCCCCCCCTCCCCTCTCAGTTATTACTAACAAAATATATATTAAAGAAAACAACTATATCATCATTACTTCATCATTGTTTGATCTGTATTTGTCACCCATTTAACTTCTCCTCTTAAGATATGGTAACATAAGAAAAATCAATTAATGAATTGCTTGACATCAATGACAAAACAATAACTGATCTAACCATTTCTACAATCATGATACTCGGTATCACTGGTCTTCATCATCTACATTAGATATTCATAAGTTAATCAACAACATAGTGTCAAAGACACACACAATGATCTATAAATCCTACAAAAAAATATGTTGCAATATCTCTCACCACATGTCTCCATATCGCTCCTAAGTTCTTCACACTTAAGCATGTGAATGCAAATACCCAAGAAGAAGAAGAAGAAAAAGACCAAAGAGAGATCATGAAAATCAATCTATATTATCATTCCACATTGAGATGTAACAATTTGTGTAATGTAAGATCTCTTTCATTGTTCCCAAACTGAAAGGATATCACCACTTAACATTAAAAAAATGAAACATGGTAGAAATAGATGCAAATCTCTTATATCAAAGGTATATTAAACAAAGCAATTATTCCCATAACAAAGGGATTATTCCAAAAGCCATAAAACATTTCTTGTACCTCTCCAAATACATCCTCAAAACTATATCCATAGCTCAAGGCCAACAACAAGAACAACAAAAATCCATGAAATAATACATCTTATTCTCAATAAGTCCTCAAAACTATTATTTTCAAGAAATAAATATTATGATAAATAATAATATTTTTGTTATATCCATAACCAGGTGTAGTCTCCTCAATCTTTATGTTGAAATCCTCATGAAAGAGTAATTATCTCAACACACGATCCCAAAAAAAATATCTTATAGCCTTACCCAAGTCTCTCTAATATCCATGAGCATCCACCAATCAACCAATGCTAACTTCAAATGCAACCTGCAAAATCATCAAGCTTCAAGAAAATGATTAATACATAAAACTAAAGAGAACCAAAAACACCTCACCAAAGAATAAAAAGTCCTCCATAGCAAACTAAGATGTCACCATTTCTAAACTACATGAAGATAACTGTATATTGTCAAATATTGAATCCACATCTTTGTCAAAGTTAACATTGTATTGTATAACCCAGTTCTCTAGGCACCATGATAACCATCTCCTAACTGAAGATCCTTTGTGGCCCTGACATGATCAAATAACTCAAGACCGAGAGTGTTCAAAGCGAAGAGTTAAACCATGATCTTCAAAACTAGAAGATATAATACTTCAAATCCTTTATCAAGGAACCAAAGATGTCAAATTTCTCAATATCCAAAAAAAAAAAGAAGGCGTGTGATATACAAACCTTTTACTCAAATCTATAAAATACACAATGTAAAAGCTCCTACTATAGAAAAAAAAATTCAACACTTTAGATAAAATCCCTCTAAGCATAATTGTTATCTTTGATATCACCAAATGTTGATTAATAAGCTGAAGCTATTACAATAAGATCTTCTGAAATGTACGTAATTTTGTTATTTATTTAATTAACATATATTATCATATGGTTAAAATCATGTGATTGCAAAATAAAAAAACCATAAATAGCACAAAATCTATAGGAGAAATTATTTCAAAAAAATTGCATGAGAAAAAGGACTGGTATGTATTAATCTTCAAAGGAGTACATTAACGCAATAACACTTTATTCTATAACAACTCTTTTAACACCAATGTAGCTATAAGAAATCTTATAAAACTACTATCTCATGTCTCTAATCTATAGAGAAATAGGAGAGGGATACCACAAAATGGTTCTCAAAAGAAATGTATCATCAAACTATAGTAAAATGCAAAAACTCTCACATCCAAAATTATGTTGTTCTTTAAAGAATGCTCCCAATGAGCCATGAATGGAAAAATTATCTATACTAATAATAAATGGTATCAGTGACTTGGGATTCCATAATGGTGTTGTAAGATAAGAAAATAGAGAGTGAAATGTTTGAGGGTTTGTTATTATTCTATCTTACATTTAAAGGAATGTTGTGTGTTGATCTGTAGGGGGTAAATATAATGCTCTCTTTTTATCCTTAGATATACAAATGAAGGATCCAAATTGATTAATCCAAAATGGAAGGATCAATGCATAAATGAATCAATCATAATTTGGAAATAAGAGCTAAGAGGAAGATCTTAAATAATCGTTTATTGATTTGAATGTGTAATAGATTTAGATAGATTAATAAATTTAATTGAAATGGATAGGAGAAAACTACTAACCTTGAAATGTTGCAGATCTGAAGAATGTTTTTTTTGGGGGTCTGCACTCAGGTTTTGGAAAATCTGAGACCGGATCTAGAATAGAAACACAAAGACAAACAAAACCCAGAAATATTTTTCCGTTCTGACATAGTTTTGATTTTTACCCTCAAGTCAATGTCACCATTGACCCAGAATTTGCGATTGTGACGTAGGGCAGACTCAACCTAAAAATTCTCAGACTGAAAATCTATTTTTAGATCCTAAAAGTTTGCCGAAAAGGGTATCCAAATCTGCACTCTGATCCACTGTTCTGAACCTATACCTAAAAGAAAAATAGATTTGTTTGTTGGGGGGGAGGGGTTTGCCTTGGTCAAACCCTGGTTTTGGAATTAACCTCAAAGTATAATTGAAATTTCATAAGTAAAACAAAGTAAATAAACAAATTCACCTTGCTTGTAGAAGTCCTTGTGGCAGATTCGAATCTGTGAATCCACAAGTATGTATGCGCCAAAATGGATGTAGAATGTAGGATGTCTCAAATCAATTGCTTGTAGATCTTCAACACCAATCTTGAATGGGTTTTTGAATAGGAAGAGGCTTGGAGGAATGTGGATGGAGAAATCTTCAACAAGAGGCTCCATGGAGCTTGAATCCTTCAATGGCCACCAATGGATCTCCTTGATGAAAATGAGTGCTTGAGAATGGATGAATGCTTCAATGGCTCCTTGGATTGCTTCAAATCTTGCTTCTTCACCTTTGGAATTCACTCTTCAAGTCTTGAGCTCTTGCGATTATCAAGTCTTAGATTGTTCTTGCTTGTGGTTAGAGAAAATGAGAGGATAAAGCTTCCTTTTACATGAAACTAGGGTACAATCTTCTAGAGAGGCCTACATAGGAGAATTAAATTCCAATTGGACCCATTCCCCTAGAAGAGGACCTATATTAAATATAATTTAAAATTTGTTGTTCCGAAGACTGAAACAGTCGACCCAGAAGCGGGAATTAACTTTTTCCAAAGATCGACATCCAGAAACCCTAAAATTTTGAAATTTGAACCCCAGGCCTAGAAAAGATTGATTGTGACCTAGGTCAAGGTCGAGGTCAACCTTGACCCTGAGGTCAAAGTCCCAATTTTTCAGTCTGGGGTGCCAAAAATAGGTCAAAAAAGTGGAAATGGGGCAGAACAAGGGGAAAAATCTAGATCTAAGTCAGAGACCCATTCAAGGCGCTTGACATGACCCCAAACCACTTACTCGGAAGGCTAAACTAGTCTACCATGGAAGTGCTTCCATTTTCCAACTATACAGGTGCATATCCCATGGTACATGTCAAAAATCATCACCCAACTCATATAGTCCACCCACTAATAACATTCAAGGGTCCACTATTGGATTCACATGTCCAAGTTGAGAGATTGCTAAATATACCTTTATAATTTCTATTGTTAACTCCACCTCCTTTGTGAATGTATATAACAACTAATCTCAATATTACTTTTTAATTCCAACCTATACATCTAAGGATAATTTCTTTAATCTTATCCATTCAAGAAGAAATATTCAAACTTGGCTCCAACTGGCATCAACAATGTCTCCCATGGATACTAGTGTTGACACTCTTTTCTTGTGTAAAGTATTATATACATCAATTGAAAACACAAAAAAATTCACTCTTTTCTTGTCTTGAGTATTGAATACTTCAATCACCAATATAATGATTCACACTTGACTTTGATTGACATCTATCATCCCATCTTAACACAAGGGTCTTCAACACTTGTATAACCAACATCTTTCCTTGACACTAGAATCAAATACAAAGGTTCACACTTAAATCCAACTTAATTGCTATTGAAATCAATTGGCATCCCCCCTAATAGTAAGGTGTGCACCTTTTTCTTATCCAATAAAAGGAACAACACAAGGACCGTCTTCTTCTTCTTTTTTCAAGCATTCACTAATAAAATTTTGCCCATTTTTCGATGAGAATAGGTTGATTGTTCGTTTGGAAAATGTAGGTCAATCGACCAAATCTGTCATGGAAGTTTTTTTGTTGAAACTTTCCACAATTGACCTAGTAGTCGTAAAACCGATGACTAAAAGGTCAAAAAAAGGATTTTTGAAAGATGTTGTATGATCCTTTCATCTCTATGCCCTTTGCATAGTTCATCATTTGTATGACCTTACTTATAGTCAAAAACGACAAGGATTCTATATGAATGATGAACTGAGCGATGAACTGTCGTTGATATATTCATCATTCTTATAGAATCCTCATCATTTCTGACTGTAAGTAAATTCATCAATGACAAATATATCGATGATAGTTCATCGATCAGTTCATCGTTCATATAGAATCCTCATCATTTTTTACTTTTAGTAAGGTCGTAAAAATGATGAACTATTTTATTTAAAAAAATAAATTTAAATTTTTACAATGGCAGAGCAATTAATGTTTTATACCATATTCTTTGTTGCAAATATATATCTAAGGGATACAATACATATCAGTAACAAAGCTTCATCCTCCACATATAGGATACGGGGTGTGAAGGATATCTGCCACCAATTCAGCATATCAAATACTTGAAGAGTTGAAGCAATATAGCAACATCTTATTCTTTATTGTGACCGGTGATCAAGGCATTGTTCTACTAAATTAACAAGAGATGCAAGGGTCAAAGTTCCTGCCTATAGTAGAATGATTTAAGGGGCTAGATATGGTTACAATTGTAAATGGTTGCTTGTGAATGGAATAGATGTTTAGAAGAATTATTTATTGAAATCAATATGGCAAACATATGTGTGTGATGCAATAGATGTAAAAAGTGTAAAGTACATTAGAATGAAAGTATTGTAAAAACAAAGGAAACATGATATTATGTGGAAATTACATGTAGATTATTAATCAACATTCAATAATATGGAGAGAGAACAAGTAAAATGATGCAAAGAAGCATCTGTAATTGTTCTGGCAAGCCTTAACAATTTCTTTCAAAAGGTTAACATTTTGAACATAATTAATGCAATTTTGTATCACATGAGACAAAGAATACAGGTTGTCCCAATTTCATTAGTCATGCCATTTTTCATCCATGCTACATTGCAATTTTTTAGGTCCTGCCATTTTGCATCCATGCTACACTGCAATTTCTTAGGTCCTGCCATTTTGCAAAAATTTTACATTGGCTAAAATCCTTCGTTTGGAAATAATTGTTGTTCTGTTTCATATATTTGTGACTGCTATGTTGAATCCCTTGTTCTACAATAATCTATCAAAGGAGGGAAGTAGTGACTGCTATGTTGAATCCCCTGCTCTGCAGAAGACAAGAAAAATCAGAAAAGCTGAAGAAACTGAGAGCAAGAATGATGAATAGGTTGAGAAGAACATTCCTGCTGAAGATTCCAGAATTGGGAAGCAAAAGGTAGGAAAGGGGAAGTTTCTATTTGTAGGTATCAACAATTTGGTTTAGGCGTTCTCTACAAGCTTGCATCAGGATTAAGGCAACACAAATTCTAACATAATTTGGTAAGTATAGCAGCAATAAACAGTTTAAATTTGGGGAACATGCTTGTAATATTTTTCCTAATTTAGTTGTCTTACTAGAACTAAGCTTTGTATTTCTGAGTTTTACATAGGAAATACCCTGAAGGTGACCCATCTGATCAGAATAATAGGTAGGGAAAACAAACTATGAATAATAAAAAAATGAGTGCTCTATAGGCAGGGAAAACAAACTAACTATGAATAATCAAAAAATGAGTTCTCTTTTGCCATCGCAGCTGGTCATGTGAAATGTAGGATAAAACTGTCTCTTGGGACCTACTGGCCCCCATATGACTGAAGCATCAAAAAATACGTGATCACCTGGAAATTTCCAAGGGTTGTTTGAAGGGAGAAGAGACTCTTGGCATATGTTCTCTATGGACTACAACAACCTCCATGCAACTCCCAGGTTGACAGTTCCAGCCACTATTGTGCCAATAAACTACATTTTAACAAACAAGCATGTTAGGATGCCATCATTACTAAAATCCATGCTCTAAAACTACTTGTTTGTCACTTTCAGAGATTAGGTGGTCATGGTGAATACTTCACTTATAAAGTAAGAGAACTTAAACTTTATTTGATGGTTACAGTAGTTAATCTGATTGATGAGTTTTGACTCCATCCATAATGGATAGGTAAAGAAAATTAGCTTAGTGGCATAGGGATATAGAAGTGCCATAGGTAGTCGAAAATGGCTTACTTTACTCCAATAATGGATGATGGTTGACTTCACTCCAACAATAGAGGATTTCACTTTTATGATAAATGTTTGAAATGTTTTTATAGGGTCAAGCATAAGCATTATCTTTTAAAAAGCATGCCACAGTATAATATGAAGTTATCATAGATTTATGAATTAGATTCTGTGAAATTTTTTCATATTTTTCATTTTAGAGCATAATGATGAGATACCCAAAAAGAGAATCTACTATTAAAAAGTAAAACCAAAAGATGTGGTTTTGTTAATTTGAGAAGTGACCGGTTTCATTGGATCTACTATTTGGTGAACATGAAATATTTCCTAGCTATAAAGGAGAGGGTATTACAAAATGTACCTACACAAGAAACATGGAGCGAGGTGGGATTTTCATATAATGCCATAGCTTGAAGTTTGACAAGAATGAAACTGCCTGACTGCTCATACTCATGTACCCATAAACCTTAAAGCAAACATTGGCAATGGGCTTTCCAGGAAGGATGTATCCCATTATGTACTCTGTAATGATGTTTAGCCCTGGTGTCTACACAATAACTAAAATTAGAATCTTCCATGAATTGACATAATAAATTAGCAACCATAATCATTTTTCATCAATATGTTTCAGTTTTTACCTGATTAGTGGTGGTAGTTATAACACTGATGGGTAAACTAAAAAGGGGTGCTAAAGCACAATGACAAGAGTCTTGTGGTGACATACTAGGAAACAATAAATTTGAATAATTTTCATGTGCATTTGACTACAAGCAACATTCTCATGGTGTCACGAGTATTGGGTGACCTTTGAGCATAGAAATCATGTGACCTACTTAGAAATAACAACTATCATTAATTCTTATTATTACTACATGTTTTTTCACTTCTAAGATGTTTTTTGTCTGAAGGTCTAATTGAAGAAGCTCATTGACTTCAGGAGCATAATCTGTATTGATGAAAAGATGCCAAACTCATTGGCATGGATTGAATTGGCAACAAATATCGAAACACATTGAATCAAGTAAAATAGAATTATAATGGCAAATTCATCATGAGTACACAATAATTTGACTAGAATAATAATGGTAGTTGATCTTATGATTGTTGACTATGTAGCATAGGTAGCAAAGGTAGTCTCTAAATGCTACTGTTTTAAGATCTCTTTGATTGGGCATGTTACTACATTGAACTAACATTATTTTGGTTTTTAGATTGTTGCATTTGGTTGACCATAGGCAAGGAAATCATGTTTTGAACCAGAAAACTTGTACAATCTTTGAGTTGAGTTGGGTTCCTTGAGTGAGTTCCAAGACACTTGTAGAATCCTTGAGTTGAGTTGGGTTCCTTAAGGGGATATTAGACTAGGGCTCTACATCATTTTAGCTCAAGCTTCACTTGGTTTTGAGAATAGTTTAATATTATCTACTTAACAAGGCCAACCACATGAAGGTGGAAGCTCATTTTGCCCCACCCCCCCCCCTAACATCACTCTAAATTCCCCATTAACATCTAACATTCATTCATTCATTCGTCCATTTATGAAATATAATATTCAATCATTATAATCACATAACATTCAATAACACCTAAAATTAATTAAAAACTGGGCATTCATCAATAATTCATCAACATTTAGTAGCACAAAATTACATTCATTAAGACAATGTAAATATATTATCAAAAAAGGTTTATTGCAATATTTTCTTTTTAATTGGTTGCTTATTTGGTTTTGGCATGAAATGGCTAAGCAGAGCATCAAGATCTTTGTCATTCCCCTCTTCTTGTGAACCCAATAAATGCCTCCTCTGTGATGTATGAGGATGCTGGTGCGCCAAAGGGGGATCCACTGCAATAACAACTAAATGGGTTAGATGCACACCATTTTATATTAGTGTTATAAGTATTTCATTAATTAAAAGAAGATAACAACCCATCACAAAAAATTTAAAATAACAAAACATAGATTTTCTTTACGTGACAATGCCACATCATCTTGAATATGGTGAACACTCGGATCATCCTCCACTCGTTCACCATGATGTTCTACATGCTCTAAAATGTACACAAGAAAGGTTACACTAATTTCAATTTAAAATGTTAACTTGTATTAAAAATTACACAATTAATGTTCAATAGAAAATGAATACCTCCATCACTGCGATGCACATCAGGGTCTTCGTCATGTGGAGAATCTGTGCTAGGATTAGAAGGCTGCATTGCAATGGCATGCGCTAAAGGGGTTAAATAAACATCAAATAGATTATCGCTCAAGTATTCAATTTGAAATAATTTTCATTTGGCCTACTTACCTGTGTGTGAACCGATGCAGCAGACTATTGGCTTTGGCGTATGTGTTCAGCCATGGCTTTATAGCCTTCCTTTAAGCTAATATTTTTGTCTTCTTCTGTGGGCGCTACATTAAAATCTGAGCCCTGCATTGTTGGCTTAATATTGTCAATACTACAGGTATTGTTTGATTAAACAAAATTGTTTGCAATTTATAAAAAAATTGATTCAAAATTTCATTTACTGGTACTTACAATTCTTGCTTGAAGTTTCAGTTAACCACCAGAGCCAAGTTAGTGTTGGCCAATCTTTTCTATTCTGGCCTTTTTAGCCTTTGATGTGTCCTGTAGTCTATGAAAAGTTTGAAATATGTAGATTATATAAATATAAAGATCACTAGTTAGTGCATAATTATGTTCTACTAGTTAATACTATCACATACCTTCTATTGTCATTTACTGGTGCAATTCCTATTTGGCTTTGCGATTTCTCCTTTGCATCCAAAATGAATTCCTTCCACACCTTCTCTAGAATCACAGGAGGACGCTCGTACTTTGGATTGATCACTAGATTCCTTTTGTATGCGTCCCTCACAGTCTTTAGATGTTTGCAATCTCTCTGAAGAACATTGTCACTGTCAAAAATGTTACTTCCAAAGAGCTCCTCTAAATATTTTATGAGCTTATTTTTTAATTTTTTATCCTATAAATTCCACCTTTTAAGAAAAAACAAAGTTGTTAGCTAAAAAAATTAATTGAAGTTGCGTATCTTGAATATAGTACGATAAATAGATGAAAGGAAAAACATTCTAGCAATTATATGAAATCAAAGCAGTGGGATAGGTTTATTTAACATATGATGTTCCACCTTGTACGTATGGTGGGCCCGAATAGCGACAATGTCATGTCATGAAGCTTATCATAAAAAACATCATTCCCTGCAAACACATCATGGGATCATCAATCCAAAACAAGTTATGAATAAGTAAATTAAAATTAGAATATAAATAATAATAATTTTAAAGTACTTGGAAGCTTAGGTAATTTTAAGGGAATCATATCTTCATCATTTAACAATAATGACATCTACAATTTTAACGTACTAGCAACACGGTTAGATCCAGGAAACACCATTGAATTATCACCAGTACTGGTCTCTGGATCCTGAGGAGGTGTATCTTGTACTGTACAAAATTATTCCACTATGAAATGCATCCAAGATTAAAGTACAAATCAAACCATAACTAACACATAATCGAATATAGCTAGCAAAACAAGGAACTACCAAGTATAGACCCTACAAACGTGGATGTTTGCATGCTCCTTGTTGATGACATTGCAGTCGGCAATGACGTCCTCATAGGAGGAGGTTTCTGCAGTACATCATGACCTAAATGCACAGTTTGAAGTGAGGAGTCAAGATATATATGTCAGTTTGAATAAAAAAACTAGTAAATCCAATGAAAAATGTAGATTTCTAATCAGTAAGACCAATGAAGTTTGTAACCTGTTAACTTAAGGATTATTTT
>MU226248.1:167713-234161 GCA_018584345.1 Thuja plicata
ATTTGAAAAAATCACAAATTGTTATAAAGAAATTAAAAACAAATTCTCATTCAGTGCATATTCCAATTCCAAAATGCGGCACCCAAACGCGGAAAATACATCTTCTCGGTCATCTTCCAGGTGCGTCCAAACGGGTCGAACACATATTCCGGATATCATTTTGAGGATATGATATTCTAGAATTGCAGCATATTCTAGAATTGACTATATCCGGCATTCCATATGCCTGCGTCCAAACAGGCCCTAAAGTAATATGTACTCATAATTAATGCTCATGGGATTCAAAATTGATTTGGTGATCAATGGTCTAAAAACAATTTGACAAGCATCGGCAAAAAAAACAAAAAAGCCGGCCCAGAAAGTCAACGATTAATTAAAATGCACAAGGAGTTAAACATTATATTAAAAAATCTTTCTTTAACAGTAGAAATCGTAATAACATTCAACACAAGAATATAAACAAAGATTAAAGAGATAACAGCCAGAATTAGTAAACGAATCCATTGTATGAGAAACAAAATCACAGGGATCAACATAAAAGCCAAAGTATATCAATACATGGGCATGGAATTATTAGAAAAGGCAGATTTCCTAATCATATGTCATAAGAAAAAGGCTGTTTCTGTCAAAGAATCATTAATACATCATCAAATCCTATTATTGCTCTAGGCACTACTAACAAACGGTCATGTCTACGGGGAATAATGGGGGATACCAGTTGTATCTGATGTGACGGTATTTTTGGATTTATAAATCAAATTAAAAATCATAGACAATAGTGTCTCTGATTTTTAATTTAATTAATAAATCCAAAAAAACTGTCACATGGGGTGCAAATGTTCTGCCCCATAGACATTTTCCTAACATTTACTGTCAATCTTAAAATGGACGGGATATCTGTCATCTGATCAGATACCAGCTACCAATGGTTTAGCTTTTGCAATGAGCTGGTATAGAGTGTTCTCATTTGCTTCAACATAGATCTTGTCTTGGTTTTTGCATACAATGTGTGATACACAAAGATAAGGTAGGTCCAGGCCTGGAATTTGATGGTCGTAATGTCCGTTTTCCCACTTTTAGACTGTATATGACAGCTGGAAAATTTATTGGATCTTATGGATTCACGGACTATATTTGTATAAACTGACACTTTAATTTATTAATAAACCCTAAAAAATTAGTATAGACAATATAGTATTTTATTTCATAATATAAATATATATTATTTTATAATATTTATGATAAGTATAAATTTATTTAAAATATTTTAAAATTGTAAGCTACAAATGTTTCTAAATTTTAAAATATTTTAATATGAATTTGGAAACTTTCTAACATTCAATAAATATTAGTATTTAATATATATTTCTATATATTCATAATAATTTAAAATTCTTTTTAAATAAAATATATAAATTTTGGAAACTTGATTTTTCCATATATCACTAATTTATTATATTAGTATGTAATATGCATATTTCTATATTTTTATTATATATTTATATTAATTTAGAATCCTTTTAACATAAAACATATAAATTTAGAGACTTGTTTAGTTAATTTGAGATTTAAAATATGTTTTAAAATAGTAATTAGATTATTTGCATTACTTTCTTTAAAAAAATTTAAATTTAAAAGAATCTAATATAAATTATTTGTAATTTTAAAAAATTGACAATCAGTATTTTTCTTGAACAGTCAAAATGACCAAGCTGTCATTAAAAAATCATATGACAAGGGTGACCGTCAAATTTCAGGCCTTGGTAGGTCACTATGAGGATTGAAATTTTTTTAATTGTAGAAGAGTATGCTTTTAGGCATATTCATCTTAATTGCTGAAGAGTATGCTTTTAGACATATTCAACTTAATAATAGAAGAACGTGCTTTAATGCATATTCAACTTGAGGAGAAAGACATTTTTTAAAGTGTGTTGGAAGTAGATTGTTTTGGGATTTTTAAGTCGGAGAGGAGAGGGAGGCTGAAGGAACAAACAAAAAATTTAGTGATAGGAACAGAAATTTCAAAACATAAATTCTTAGGCATATTTAATTTGGGAGGAAAGGCATTCTTAGAAGCATCTAAGAAATAGATTGTATTTAAATTTTTATGTCAAAAGAAGAGATAGGAGGTTGAGCAAACAACAAAACTTGTCCGCAACAAGTGTTATGCAAACAAACATACACATATGCAACCAAATGTTATGCAAACAAACATGCTCATATGCAACCAAATGTTATGCAAACAAACATACTCATTTGCAACCAAATATTGTGCAAACATCGAGCAAACAAACATACTCATCTGCAACCAAACATTATACAAACATATATACTCATCTGCAACTAAATATTATGCCAACATACATATTCATTTCAAATATTATACAAACAAACATACTCATCCACAACCAATATTATGCAAACAAACATACTCATCCATAACCAGACATTATGCAAACAAAGAACTCATCCACAACCAAACATTATTCATACATTATGCAAACAAATATGGTCATCCACTATAAAACATTATAAAAACAAACATCTTCATCTGCAGCCAAAAATACATACCCATCTATTATGCAAGCAACAAACACGCTCATTCACAACCAAATATTATGAAAACATATTCAGTCGCAACCAAACATTATACAAACACATATTCATACATTATGCAAACAAACATACTCATCCGCAAAAAAACACTCTCATTTGTAACATCATCCCATCGATATAAGGAGCATGGTATATTATGAGCGATCATGCCACCATTTGTTTACATGTCATGGTAAGGCTAAGACATCCAGCTGACCTTAGCCATTCTGAGGTATAATTAAAAGGCTTGTATTTTATGATTACCGGTAGGAGAAAGATTTGTGTTCATTTACCAAGTATTCAAATTCATGCTCACCAGTTCACATCTCTGTATGCCAAATTTTCAATGAAGGTTTCTAACTTCCACTTATTATGAATTGTTCTGTAATTTTTAAACCCAACTTTATTCTACAATGTTTGAACAGATACAAAAATGATTTTTTGATTTTTTATAATTTTGTAAATCATAAAGATATTATTGCAAATTGATTGGGTTAGTTTACATTTTATGCTAGTGAATTTGCGATAGGAGATTATACACTACACGTTCAATTTTAAAAAGACACAAAAGTTTGACTGGACAATAGAAAATTTGCTTGGCTCAGTTGATTCAAATAGATATTAAAAAGGAATTAGTTCAATGGATTCAAACAGTCATAAAAGAATGATTTTACATCTTCTGATGATGAATTAAAATGACTACACCCATATGAGGAGGAGAATTAGTTTTCATCATTAGTAACCATGAATTTGTTCTCTGATGCATTTCACCGTGAATTGCACCTAAGAAGATGGTTCTTACAAGAATTGACTTCAATAAAAATAATAAAGAAATATATAGAAGGAAAGCTATAAAAAATAGTCAGTCTTCAAATTTGTGGAAGAGATTTCTACTGCAACCTCCATCAAATAAAGTTATTCTGAGCAGCAGTAACAATGTTGCCAGACTATCATACTTGTGAGAAAAGAAAACTCCTTCGCTCTGAATCCAAGTGGCCCTGCATTGATTCTTCTTACACTAGCAAAAGAATCAAGCAGAAGTTATATTCTTTTCTTCTACCCTATTTTAAGTGATGTTCTTGCATGTCTAAGCTTGCAGCTGATCTTGTTCACTGCCTGTTCTGACAGTGAGTCAGGTAGATTCAAGCAAAAAGTATGCCTTTAAGTAGAACAGATTACAGAAGCTGGCATAGTAAGGCAAAATTCCATTTATACAATTGCCTGAGTTCCTGAGTAAAGATTCGCTTAGCTTGTTGCTCAATGAAGTCTAGACAAACTACAATTGTTCCCCAATCAGATCTAAGCCAACTGCAAGAAAAGAAAACCCTTGAAAGAGTTAAAAATAGAAGTGAGCCCCTTGTGGATTGTATGCAATTTCATTTTTTTTTTATTTGATTTAATTGTTTGCATTGAATTTATTATCTTTTTCTATTGGTTGAGTAGGTTAGGCTTCAAATTTGGATTTTTGTGGTTGCCCTTACATTTTATGTTGAATTTTCCACTTCATACTTGAATTTCCCATTTCATACAAGTGAAAGTGAGAAATAAGTCAAGTCCAAGTGGGTCAACCTAGGAGCTACAAGTATAACAGTGTTCATTTAGGACTAGTCTCTAAGTAAGAGATTGTTTGGTGTAGAGCCTGATTAATCTCGATGTGGGAGATTGTTGGTATGTAGTGACTGATCATGCTGCTAGGCTTATATTTTGGTGACTTCATTAGCTGCATTCCGCCCCCAAATCAATTAACAAGGTAAAGCAAGGGGGCCTATTATTTAAGAAAGAAGTCGGCTGTTATTTTGGCACTTAAACCGACTTTTGTAAACTACCAAAAGGCTTGATAAACAAGTGGTTGTGAATTGTGAAGTATCATCATATTGTAATTTGCTCTTTATTAGATAATAAAAAGTAAGTAGATGGTTATTTCTATGTAAATGTAACACACATTGACTAAACCACATTAAATTTGTGTGTTATTGTGATTGGACATTTTTACCTCTTTCATTCTATATTATAATTAATATTGTTTATTGCTCCAATATCTTAAACTATATAAAGATTAATATCCACATACAACACAAGTTGATTTGCAATAATTAATTTGGCTGATATTGAACTTATATCTATCGCTTCCATGTGTGCTTTGATTTAGGAATTGCCTCTAATTTATCACATTACAAGTGTAGAATGCTGCTAAATAATCTACATCTAAAGGTTGTCCAAAGCTTTTTTCAACAAGGTCTAAATCTGACAATTGACCCTGCCAAGCAATTTCTTTTGTGACAGCTATATTTAAACAAATGATGGGAAGCTTATTGATTCACAGGAGACAGGAGCTCTATTACAAATGCGGGAACAGACTCAAGAATAGAAAATCCAGAAATGTGAGAAGAAGCACAATGCTGATCGAATTAAAACAGGGCAAAAAATAAGCAATCACAACAGATAAACTAATTATTCAATGTCTAGCATTCTTTTACAATCACAGAGGCATCCTCAGATCATAAAGGGATAAACGATGATTACAGGCAATCATCGATTCATACTAATTCTGCAAAATGTGTTGAAGAAGCTACAAAACAGCGATCTCCAACTTGTTCTCTGTTTGCAGGCTTTAAACTCCAAATTATGATTTGACCCATGGAAATCGGAGCCAAGGAACACAGGCAAATAAGCCGATACAAGAGACTATTTTTTAAAACCAAAATTGTACAAAACAAAAAAAACCAAAAGTAGAGGACGATTAATCGGCATCAACAATTATTTTTTTTGGTCACTAAAAATTTGTCAATTAGCTAAAATTTGAAACTTGGGTTGTAAAGTACCATGTTTGTAAAATTTATTTAACTGTACTCATGATTTGTAATGCTTGTGAGGTTCAAAATTATTTGGAGTTATTAAAAAAAAAATTCAAACCCTATAAGCATTACAAACTGTGGGGTCCTACAAGGGTAGATATTATAGTCTATCGCTTAACCCATCAATTTCACTCTCCAATTCCTATTTTTTCATAGAATTTAATTTGTTACAAATATAAGAATTAGCCATGATAATCAATACATTTTCCTATTATTTGCCAAGATTCATTAAGAATTTCTATTAAAATGTAATGATGTAAAAGAATCACCAATAAAAATCAATATTATTTTCAAATGAAAATTGACGAGAGTTCTACATTTTTTTGAGAGGTTCTCAAGGTTGTCACTGATTTATTCCAAGCTGCTATTCATATAATAAGACATCCTTTATTTGGCAGCCATTAGGAATTTTCTCTGGTATATCTTCCTAAATCAAAAATACCTAAATACGGCCATACCATGTTAACTAAGGCCTGGTCATCAGTATTATTTCAACAGACCATCACAAAACATTTGGCATCAACCATCAAATAGAGCCGGCACAAGCATCAGCGTAAAGAGGCGCTCTGCACTAAAAGCCAATGATTAGATAAAATGCACAAGAAGTTAACATCATATTAAAAAAAAAAACAATAACTTATAATAATAGAAACAAAACAAAACAATATAAACAAAGATTAAAGAGATAACAGCCAAAAGCAGAAAACAAATCCATTCACGACAAACTAAATTACAAGGGTCCACACAAAAGCCAAGTATATGAATAATGGGCATGGAAACATTTGAATAGGCAGATTTCCTAATCATATGAAATAAGAAAAAGGCTGTTTCTGTCAAAAAGATACACTAATACATCATCAAATCCTACTATTGCTCTAGGGACTACTAGCATTTACTCTCAATCTTTAAATGGATAGGAGAACTGTCATCTGATGAGAGACCAGCTACCTATGGCTTAACTTTTTGCAATGAGCTGCTATAGAGTTATCATTTGCTTCAGAAAAAGATCTCGTCTTGGTTTTGGCATACACTGTGTGCCACAAAAGGATTTGCCACTTACATAAAAAATACTAAGGTAGATCATTATGAAGATTGAAATTTGTTTAGCCTCCAAGTAGATTGTTTTAGATATTTACATCAGAAGAAGAGAGGGGATGTTGAGCAAACAAACATACTCATTCGCAACCAAGCGTTATGCAAACAAAGATACTCATCGGCAACCAAACATAATGCAAACAAACATACTCATCTGTAACCAAACATTATGCAAACACATACTCATTCGTTATGCAAACAACATGCCCATCTGCAAACAAACATACTCATCCATAACCAAACATTCTACAAACAAATATATTCATCCATAATCAAACATTATGCAAACAAATATACTCATTCGCAGCCAAATGTCATGCAAACACATACTCACACGGTATGCAAACAAACATACTCATCCATAACCAAGCATTATGCAAACAAACATACTTATCCTCAACCAAACGTTATGCAAACAAACATACTCATCCGCAACCAAACATTCTGCAAACATACACCATTCTTATCAGCAACCAAACGTCATATACTCATCCGCAAACAAACATACTCATCCATAACCATACGTTCTGCAAACAAACATACTCATCCACAGCCAAACATACTCATCCACAGCCAAACATTATACAAACATACTTATCCACAACCAAAAATTATGCAAACACATACTCATACGTTTTGCAAACAAACACTCTTTGCAACCAAACATTAGGTTAATAGAAAGCACTCTCCTTTGTAAGATCATTCCATTGATATAAGGATCATGGTATATTACGAGCAATCATGGCACCATTTGTATGCATGCCATGGTAAGGCTAAGACATCCGGCTGACCTTAGCCATACCGAGGTATAATTTTAAGATGAATTTTGATGAAATAAAAGTGGCTTGTATTTTATGATTACTGGCAGGAGAAAGATTTTTGTTCATTTACCGAGCATTCAAATTCATGTTCACAAGTTCATATCTTTGTATGCCAAAATTGCAACCAAGGTTTCGAACTTCCACTTATTATGAGTTGCTCTGTTATTTTTAATCCCAACATTATTCTACAATGTTTGCAGACACAAAACTGGTTTTTGAATTTTAATATAATTCTGTAAATCCTAAACATATTATTGCAAATTGATTGGATTAGTTTACATTTTATGTCCGTGAATTTTCGATAGGAGATCATACACGACATAGTCAAGTTAAAAAAGACACAAAAGTTTGACTGGACTAATGAAAATTTGCTTGGCTCAGTTGATTCAAAAAGATATTAAAAAGGAATCGGTTCAATGGATTCAAAGAGGTATTAAAGAATGACTTTACATCTGATGATAAATCATAAAATGACAACACCCATATGCGAGAGGGAAGAATTAGTTTTTATCATTAGTAACTATGAATTTGTTCCCTGATGCATTTCAAGGTGAATTGCACCCATGAAAGTGGTTCTTACAACAATTCACTTTAATTAACAAATAAAGAATTTTATAGGAGGAAAGCTATAAAAAATAGTCATCTTCAAATTTGTGGAAGAGATTTCCACTGCAACCTCCATCAAATAAAGATATTCTGAGCAGCAGACAATGTTGCCAGACTATCATCCTTATGAGAAAAGAAAACTCCTTTGCTCTGAATCCAAGTGGCCCTGCATTGATTGTCCTTACACTAGCAAAAGAATCGAGCAGAAGCTATATTCTTGTCTTCCACCCTATTAAGTGATGCTGATGCTCTTGCATGTCTAGGTTTGCAGCTGACCTTGTTCACTGCCTGTTCTGACAGGAAGTCAGGTAGAGTCATGCAAAAGGATGCCTTTAAGTAGAACAGCTTACAAAAGCTGACATAGAAAGGCAAAATTCCATTTATACAATTGCCTGAGTTCCTGAGTAAAGATTCACTTGCTTGTTGCTCAATGAAGTCTAGACAAATTACAATTGTTCCCCAATCAGATCTAGGCCAACTGCAAGAAAAGAAAACCCTTGAAAGAGTAAAAAATAGAAGTGAATCCCTTGAGAAGTCATAAAGCTCCTAGCAGAGGCAGTTAGGAGGAGAAAAGCAAGAGCCAACTCTTTTTTGTATTTCCGATTACTTTTCTTCTTTGTTGGTTTTTTATGCTGATGTACATTCAAGTTGTTGAGGAGTTGCAGGTCTGAGTCTGAAACACCGCGATGATGCTTTCCCTGTTCTAAATGAGGATCTTTCTCATTTTCTACCAATGCAAGTAAATCGGCTTCAGATGAACGGCCTGACTTTTTTGTTACAACCCATTCATAAGCACTACCAAGTTGAAACAGACCAGAGATCATAGCATTAAACTTGGTAACAGACATTGTGTTTTCAAACATCAGAAAAGGGATAGCAAAAGGTGCAGACCCTAGTGAAGGAAGAATGGTCAAGAATGACATGAAGCTGGGGAGATAGCAAACAACCCAAGAAGGCATTTGAGCTTCTGGTAGGAACATTGTCATTGGAAGGATAATGCAGAAGAGACTGAATGAATAGAAAGGTAGGATAAGCTTCCTAAGCAGAAAGAACAGGACAATTAAGTTTGCCTTCTTCCAAAACCCAATCTGCACAAAAAAAGATAATGGTAAATTGGTAATGAGTAAATGATAATGCGTATGAACCTTGATATAAGAAATTGGAATAACTGTCAACTATCGTAGCTTTAATGACTTTGAACTAAAAAACCAACCTTTGAACGGACAATATCTGGAAGACATAAGCGAAACAATTGCATTGGACCAGAATGCCATCGGTGCTGTTGCTTTTTATATGCTTCATATGACTCTGGAAGCTCACAGAGACACTGAACAAAGAAACATACATAATAGATAAGGATATCATTTGCCAAGATGGCATATCAGTTACAGAGACCATAAATGAACACTGAAAGGATGCATTGGATTTGAGTAGGCATGGGCAAAGGCAATACCTGCACATCATTAAGGAATATGAATTTCCATCCATTAAGGTGTGCACGCACTGCAATATCCATATCCTCCACAGTAGTTCTCTCTAGCCAACCTCCTGATTCTTCAAGAGCTTTGATTCTCCAGACACCAGCAGTCCCATTAAAGCCAAAAAAGTTAATGAACATACCATTGACTTGCTGCTCCACTTCAAAATGGAATGCTAGGTTCATATTCTGGAATCTTGTTAGTAAATTTTCATCCTTGTTAACAAAGGCCCATCTTGCCTGCACCAATGCTAGCTCATCATTGCCCTGCAGAAAATAACATGATTCCAGAATAAGTAACAACTTAGTGCACAAAAACGTAAGGTATAATCCCTTCAACGAAAAGTAGATATATTTTTTTCAATGGACGGACCTTAAAATGTGGAATGGTTTTCTTCAAGAAGTCTGGATTAGGTTGGAAATCTGCGTCAAAAATGGCAACAAATTCATAGTCCTTCACATAGTCACATTCCATTGCTGACTTAAGATTCCCAGCCTTATAGCCAGTGCGTACTATTCTATGTCGATACACTATAGGAACACCCATGCGCTTCCATTTTTGAACCTGTGCAGCAATCAATTTCTGCACCTCCATATCATCTGAATCATCAAGAACTTGCACAAGCATTCTGTCTTTTGGCCAGTCTAGATTGCAGACTGCAGCAATAGATTGTTGATAAACCTGCATTACAATAAAGAAACAATTCAACACCATCCGATAGCTCACAATCTGGATTGAAAATGGCAAAACCCAGGGATATGGCATGAGGAAAGAAGTAATCCAGAAATTATAACCTTGAACAAAGAATAGTTTATGCAACTCATAGCAAAAACTAAAGTAATAATCCGTCCAAAACAATATATATAAAACAAGAGGGCAATCAGTGATCTGGACAGAGAACGAGGGTAGAAATTTAGAAATTGGAAAGCAGAAAAATCGTTACAACTGTTGCTAACAGTTAAGACCAAAGAATCTAGTCAATTTCTGCATCATCCCACCAAGGTTATATATACTTTTAAAAAAAATCTCAACATACCTCTTTCTCGTTGCACATTGGGATCTGGATGAGGACCATTGGATAAACCCCATTGTTGCCCTTCTCCAAATCAGTTCCAGCTTCCAACTCATATTTGGGTACCGGTTTGATCTTCTTCAGCTTGATCCACAAATAACCCAGGCATAGTAACACTCGATCAACTGACTGGATAAGAAACAAGATGATGCAGACATTGGCCATGAACTGAAGTGGGCGGGCTAGATAGTTTGCCCGGGTGTAAACCCATGCCATATATATCGAATGGAAAAGGCCCTGTATGCCTACAGACGATGGAAGGTGCAAATTTTCTATACCCATAGATGATGGAAGGTGCAGATTTGGCCGACTGAAATGCCAGCCTTGTGAATAAGCCGCCATTTCCAAACCTAACATCAAAACTGAAAAGACAAGGAAACCCTTGATAATTCTGTATAGCTTGCTCTTATGAGAAAATTTGTCCCCGGCATCAGTATCCTGAGTGAGTCGTTTTCTGATTGCAGCTACAATTGTCCAAATGCCAATTGCAAGCCAAGCAACAAATCCTGCAGCCTTGTGAGCTTTGAGAAAAAGGGCCCATGAGAACTGTTTGACATTTTTACCCCTACCCTTACCAACCTGAAAATTGTCATCCTCGGGGATCTGCAATTCAACCATTGAAAAATTGGGATTCTCCATTTTCAAAACTACAGAGTTACCCTTGCGGTTCTCTTTGCCCCACCAGTGCACAAAAGCAAAATTGGGAGCCATGGAATAAACTGGTATCTTTTATTTAAAGTTTAAACCACTATGCTAACCACCAAAAGCAAAAAAATGTCCAACAAATAAATGATCCTAATCTCCTCAGCTCACATCCAATACATCTGAATCATTTAAACCCAAATCCAAGTTGTATAAGAATGTCTAGCATATTACTTGGGTTTAAAGCATGGATCACAATGGCTAAGCTCACATTCAATTCCAGAAATATTGCCAGCAAATCATGCGATTAACAATCCCGGGCTAATCAGTTAAATCCACATCCAATTGCAGAAAATGATCAGCAAAACAATGTGAGTTTATAACATTGGTAATTTAAACCCGCATCAAGCCAAGCTGATCATTTAAACTCAAGTCCAAGTAGATTTGGTCACTTGAAATCACATTCAATTTCAGAATCCCAACAAATGATTCAGATTTGCAGCTCCGGTGATCCAACGTCAGAAAATATACCTGTTTTCAAAAGTACTCATTTTAATCAATAATTCCAATATAGAACTAAGGAAAAAAAAAAAAAAAAGAAGCAAATTGTTTTAGCTCAAAGCATTGAACCTAATCCCTTAACATGCATACAAATGCTGCAAAAATGCCCGGCAAGTTATTTAGATTTACAGCCCTGAACCTATAGTTAGTGAGATGACTTCCTGTTCCTCAAAGAAGTCCAGCATTTTATTTTAAGTTGTCACTACTGATCGTAATATCGTTGTACAACACTGAAGTGAATAGCTTAAACATCCAATCAACTCAGATCAAAACCAACAACCAACCACAGAACATTCACAGTAATTGTGATCCTGATTTCTAATCAGCTATATGGATTTACAGCATTATTCTTAATCACCTAAAAACACAAATCCAACCGATTCAAATCACTTGTACTAATATCCAACCATTTCCATTAACTAAAAACTTTAACTCATATCTAATAAATCCAATCATGACAAATTTAAATCCTATCCAATTCAAATTCAAAACTCTCGTCCTAACAGTCTGACTCAGTTAAAAAGCCACATCCACAACAAAACATGCAGAAAAGTCCCAAAACATTAATTCATAGGATTGATCCTAATCACTTCAACCTGCATTGCTCAGAGCAGATACATTTCAAAAGGTCATTAAAAAAATTGAGTTTCCTTGAGAGAAGAGAACAAATCAAAACATACATCCAATCCATCCAACTCAGTTAAACTCCAACCCACATCCAAATTATGGGAAAACACCCAAAATCATTACTTAGATTCACAGCTTGATCCTAATCCCTTATTGAGACCAAATATACTTCACTTCAACTGGATCATTTAATTCACAGCTTTGATCCTAATCATGCATAGTGGAGACCAGATACATTTCAAGTGGGTCACTTAAAAGGCGACTTTTTTTACAAGAAAGAAATAGGAAAACAGCATTAATTGCAACCCACGCCCTATTAATAGTATTCCATCAATCACTTGAAGAAGTAAGTCATCATCCAAACTACAGTAAAATGCCCAGCAATACAATCTCAAACACTTGGGTTCACAACAGCAATCCCAGTAAAACACTTCAATCCACACTACTGAGACCACATGATCACTTCACTGAAAACATATTTCTCCAAACCTGTAAACCAACACTCATGTGCTCACATCCTACACTGAAAGCTCTAGGAAATGAACAAAACGAGCAGATCCAAAACCCAAAAGACCCCAAACAGTCCATTGCCAAAGACCACAAACATGAACAAAAACATAAAAATGCAGTCATTCAATCAATCTCCTGAACAAGCAGAGCAGTACCCAACCCCTGTTTTAAAGTTCATCACATGAAAAGGATGCAGAAATCTGACATACCAAACAAACCCAGCTCAACAAATGCGGCTCCTCACAAGAAAATGCTGCTCCTGCTCTGCTACACAGTGCTCATAAAGCCCATCTCCTCAAACCATTCATTTATGCAGGCTCTGCCACAGCAGAATATGCTGAAAAATGACTACATAAATAGACTTTAAACTCACTTCCGGCCTTGAGTTCAACTGGACAACGCGGATTGAAGGTTCGACGATTCCGGGCACTTTCATTAGTTGAACACGATTGGTCAACAAAATTTTGAAAAAGATGTAAAGAATCCAGTTATTTTTAAACGCCAGATAAAACTTCAAACTTCTCCAGCTTCCCTAAGATTTGGTACTTTGCGACCTGTACAGCTATATCCCTACAAACGCATGTAACTAAGCGCGTGTTGTTAGATAGTGTGCCACGCTGGCATACTACTGACAACGACGGCCGCCCACGGATAGAAGAAAAATTATCCTGTTCTCTGCTGACGTGGACAGGCTTGCCGGCTTCGCGGAACGTCGGTAGTGAACTGGCACGCATGCAAGTGCACGTGGGTCCCACTGCAAACGACGTTAACGCCGTTGATTTTGTTGGCTTTGAAAACCGTAACGTCTTGGGAAGGCATTACAACGTGGTGGGAGCGTTTGTCAACTCCCGAGCTTACTTTTTTTTTGTGTTTTCTTTCAAATTTCTAAGATCCTACTATAGTTTTTTTAATTTATTTTAATCATAGTATTTGTTGCTGAAAACAAAGAGGAATAAAATGTTTGCAGGATTTCTTACACCTTTTATTATTATTATTGTATGGAAGGAAACCTTAGGATTCTTTTTAGGGGATTTTTTATTATTTTATTAAAACAACTGTTTTAGATCTGAAACGCAACATACGCCTAGTCTTACATGTTACGTGTACCTTTGGGTGTTATAAAGTATTGTGGAGACAAATAATGTACCCTTGTTCTTAGGGGCGGCTTGGCCTATTTGGGGGGGGATTTTTAAATAGGTTAAAAAATGTAGGGTTTAGCTTGTAATGTGTGTATGAAGTCACGGTGATGAAGATTTTGGTTTTTTTCTTCTCTTGTCACAAGCATATGAGATGGAGTCTAAGCTTTATTTTAATTTCATAGTGGAAAACACCTTTGTCTGCCCTAATTGTGGGGGGTGGTAAGTGTTTTTGCCTTATCTTGGTTAATATAGTTACTAGTATTATATTATAGTTACTAGTAATATATTGATTGACATATGACATTAGGTTTTATTAGGGTTTCACATTTTATGTTGATGTGATTTGAGCTTCTAGATTTGACTGTGTATATATTAGTTATATTTAAAAGATGAAAATAGTTTTGACCATAATGTAAATCAGAATATAGATTGGGAAGTCAGAGATTGAGTAATAGTGTTTATTGTTGTTGAAAGGTCTTTGTTGTACTAAGGCAATGTTAAGAGTCTTCTCTACAAGATCAAGCTTGATAGTTAGCTAGAATGTCAATATTACAGGTCATCACAATAAGTCATCTTCACAATGTACATACAAGCATGTTCTCTCTTTGAAATATCTTTGGTGTTATTTTCATATGAGTTGTGGGGGGTCATTTTCACCCATGAGTTATGGGTTTTAGTCTTCAAATTGGAAGTGTTGATAAATTGTCTAGTTAGGTAGGAAGTGGGATTTGATATTTGAGTATGTTGCAATAATTGAGATGGTATAAATAAAATTTTCATAATTATTCTAGTTTTAGTTTAATTTGTCTAAATTTAATTGTCATTTTTGTAATATTGATGATTTTTAGTTAAGTTATTTTTAAATTTATATATTGTTTGTTATGGCTCTTGACATGAATTTATCATGGACTCATTAGCAACACATTTGTCTAGTCTGAAAAGGATATCAACATGGGTCTATGTTTTTAGCACCTCTAATAATCTAAAAAGGAACCATAAACCCTAGGCTTTCTAATCTAGAGACTCGTGTCATACACAAGAGAAACTTGAAGATCTACAATCTACCCACCATAATTCATACCAACAATAAATAACTTCTAATCCAACTCATATCAAATTACCAAAACATGAAAAGTATAGCATTGATCGCTTGCAATGAAATCGACCTCAAACAAGATTTTCTTCAACTGGATAGATGTAGCACTCCAAGTAAACCCCACTAAAATCTCTCAAAGATTCTTTGGAAATCTAAACAAACACTCACCCCAAATTCAAAATATCAACCCAACAAAAAGATCATTTATGAAACCTTGAAATACAATACTCAGTGAAACCAATGTGATTCCTATGTGAAATCATGCTAATATGTAGGGAGGATCTTTTCCAATGAAATTGGTAATTTGACAGGGGTTTTCATCCTCAATTAACCTTGGAAGGACTTATTTATTCACTCCAGCAACATCTTGTTATGTGTGCAAACCTCAATAATAGAAATGAGAGCCAAAATGTTCCTTTTATAGAGTTGAAGGGAAAAAGGAAATTAAAAATTCAAATCAAATCATTTGTCTCATAAAGGCCTTTTGTAATTTAAAATAACTTATATCTAAGTCCCATTTTCCCTTAGGCATCCACCTAAGGGGACACACATTACTAAATTAAAATAATAATGTAAATAAATTATTATATTAACTTTACACTTCAGTGCAATAATTTAAATAATCTAGACCACTTTACGAAAAAAGCACCTCCAATGAATTAAAATTTAAAATTGATCATGTGAAGGAGTTGATGTTGAAGAATGATGTTGGGTGACAAACATGCACTTACTAAAAATAGTCATTATCTCAACAAATCTTTGGAAATTTAAACAAACACTCACCCCAAATTCAAAATGTCAACACAACAAAAAGATCATTTTTGAAACCTTGAAATATAGTACTCAGTGAAACCAATGTGATTCCTATGTGAAACCATGCTACTAGGTAGGAAGGATCTTTCACCAATGAAATTAGTGATTTGACAGGTGTTTGTTGGAAACACTGAGAGGGGGGGGGGGGGGGGGGGGANGGGGGTGAATCAATGTTTAACTAATTATTCTATTTCAGCAATTTGAACATAAATCAAATAGATAAAATGTGAAGCATAACACAATAACACATAACACCAGATATGTTTATGAGGAAACCTTGATCAAAGGAAAACCCCGGTGGGAATTAGTACCCACAAATGATTGTACTAGTATAATGAACTTGTTAAGGTTCCTTTGCCCTGTTAGAAGCAGTCTTTACAAAGAAAGTACAATGACCCTGTTAGGAGTCTTTACAAAAACCCTGTTAGGGGTGAGGACTCACTGTCCAAGAGCTCACTACTCAATAAAAGAAGGCTACAACCTCCTAAAGATAGATATGCATTATATCTGAAAATTGAACTGCTGAAGTGACACGGCTGTCTGATTAGTTCCTTTTATGCAATGATGCTTTGATCTCTTAAAAGACTTTATCTCATACTGACTAGTTCATACTGCTCTTCTTTGTCTCTTCTCTACATATTATCAACTCTTACACTTATTACAAAAATGCATATTAAGTATATATACATACTCAATAGACGCGACCGAAAATAAGACCTTAGTTGGCCCAATAACAATATACACAACACTTCCAAACTAATTGGCTTAAGAGTGTTTACAAGAGTGATAAAATCATAACTTCAAACATATTACAATAGGCGCTTGGCCTTTACACAATAAAATATTATACGCTGATCCAAAATTTGAAGTCGGCTTCATACTCAGTTTTCTGAACTGCAGGTGATATTGAACTCGATGTAACTTTTATGTACTATCATTCTGTACCATGTGTGTATAGACTTAGCATATTCATATATCATAAAGATTAAATATAAAGGCGCATGTCCTGACTCGATCGCACGCACGTGCGCTGGTGTTCTAATCAACTGCATATCTCTGCCTTGTTCTATTTTCTATACTTAGTCAATTTTCACTTCAAAGTTTGTTGTCAAACTTTCATATGACTTTGTTTCCATAATGAAAACACAAAATAATTCATATTCTCCCTGAGAGTCAACTTGCCAACAATCTCCCCCTTTATCATTAATGGCAACAAAGGAATGTGGCCAAGTTACTCAAAATTGACTAACACCAAAAACTGTATATCATCCTCCTTTACATATACTATATCATACTTCTTTATATATATACACTACTCCCCCTTTGACATTAATGAAAAAGGTGCCAAAAATGAGGTCCTTGAGTACTTACTCTGAGTACACATCTAGGTAAGTGATCTGAAGATTCTTGATTTCTTGCTGCTAGAATGCCTTCAGTGCATCTATAGTCTGAAGATGGGCACATAGAGCATATGTGAGCTTCTCCATTTTTATCAAATCTATGCAGGGACCTTGATCATAAGTGACAATAGTGGCATCTATCTGTTTGATGTTCTCATTCAAAACAGTTAAGGAAGGTGCAAGTGCATTTCTCAGTTGGTTCTGCCTTGTCCTTATCTTGCTAATCTCCAACTTGGCTTTTTCAATTTTATCTATATGTCCTTGATAGATATTGTTGCAGATGTTCATGTCTTGCGAGGATGTTTCAATTGATTTTCTTACACTTTCAACCAAGATATCAGCTTCCTCAATCTTCTTGATGTGCTCTGAGGTGAATTTTACTTTGTCCATGTAGTGAGTTATCACATTTCTGCCTTTAGTTGCCAAACCTTTCAAGATTGCTTGACCAATATTCAAGGAATTAAGATCTAGAGAAAAATTCTTTATCAATTCATTCAATCTTTCCTTCTTGTATTCATCTTTTGCAATTTTAGTGGCAGAGTCTACTAGACTTGTGAAGTGTTATTGAAGCTTGTTAAGATGCTATCAACATCATCAACTGACTAGATTTTGGCCATTTTCTTATCTGCTGGCACTAAGTCATTCAAAATGTTTACTATTTCCAGAAAGAGAGGGTTTCTCATGACTTGTTTCTCTTTGGCTTTCTCCATGGCTAGTACATTGATCTTAATCAGATCTTCTTCTTCTTCCCAAGCATCTAGATTTGTTGAATCAGGGGTCAAGCTTGACAACAATGATACCGAGGGTTTAATGGGTGGAGTAAGTATAGTATTCTGACTGACATCCACACATTCACTTTTCACAGGTATCTCCATAATAGGTGGTTCATTAGATTGATGTCTTCCTTATTATTCAATTCTGTTGAATTTTTAAGAGGAGCTTCATCTTGATGTAAGGAAGTATTATCAGTGCATACTTTCTCTGTTTCTTCAGCGCTGACAAATGCTTTTTCAAATTTGTTCAAGTCATTATCTAAAGCTATCATGGAAATCTTAACATCAATGATCACAGTGGTTTCATCTGAATCTTTGGCTATGTCAGAAGGTGATGTAACTCTAGGCGTTGAATCCTGAGGACCTATCATGGGCGCATTAGGAATCTTAGATTCTTTACTCTGTTTAGGAGGGACTGGAGTCACTTTTATTGTAGGCGTCATTGATGGATACATATGTCTGTCCAATAATACTCACTCAAAAGCTTTCTAAGTCTCTTCACCAACAAGTTCATATTCTTTGTTCATAATATGAAGAGTTCTAGTTTTGGTTCGGAGATGAGGTTTTATCAAATCTAACAGTATTGCTTTCTCATTATGTGAACAAACAGGGAGAAGACTGTCTAATGTTTCTTCTCTAATCCTCATATCCTCTTCAATTTCTTGCCTCTTCAATAGGTCCAGTATGTTCCATACTTTGTCTGGTATGACTGTCTTGAGTTCCAATACTGACTTTTTAAACTTGATCATATGAGAGATAATCATAGAATGAATTTATGATTTATCTATCTCTTGATACTTGTCATAGACCTTTGCAAGTGAATCTAGTCTACCTTCATTCACAATTATGTTCTTTAAGACTGTCAAACTAGGTCTGAATCCTACCTCGGGAGGTGTTTGAGTGTTCTTTACTTTGCTTCTTGTTGTCATTGAGGATGGGTGACCTTTAGGAACTTGCTTCCTTCTTCTGGTCATCTTTCTTGGTACTGATGGTGGAGAGGAATCCAAGTCAATAGTAGCTGATGGCGTAGATGTACCTTCATCAGATTTCTTCTTCTTCTTCTTCTTCTTGGGGATATCATCATATTTCTCTGTTTTGACTTCAGCAGGGTTTACTCAACTTCTTTTGCAATCTTAGCTTCCCTAGCCTTATCTAGGTCTTCTTGAGTGACACCATGAACTCTTAGGATGTTAGATGTAATCCTTGATGCCTTTCTTTTATTGCCTACACTGTATAAGACATAATCAACTTGATTTGTCTTTTCTCTGTAAGTACCCCATCTAGGTTCATTGGGATCCTTGGGCGCAGATAGGAGAACTTGTGCATACCCTTCCAAAACATGTTCTTCAACTTGATATCCAATAGGGTGAATCCATTTGGTTCTAGACTCAACAGCTTCCATGCAAGTATAGTCAGTTTCTACCATGAAGCATATGGTGTCTTTGTACTTATCTACTATCTTCTCCGGTATTCTGAACCTTTTTATGCATCTTGATCCTTAATGATTTGATATCCATGTCCATAGAATCCTTCACATTGCTCTCTGATGTAGCCTTTAGTGAAATTTGAGACATAGTGGGTTTGCTCCTGTCTAGGTAAAGATTAGAAACTTTACCGATAATGTGAAAGTATAGATAGATAATCAAAGAGCCAAATCTGAATATCTTGCTCTTTTCATGCTTGATAGCTCTTATGTTGTCAATCAGTTGTGCATGCAATAACTCACAGAGATTATACTAAGTGTTATCTTTTACCATCCTTATTGCTGCCAGAACAGTAGCTGTGGACACACTATTTAGCCTGCTTGCATGTTGAAACTTGTAACCAAGTATCATTGTGAGAAGTTTGATGTCTTCTTCCATAATGGGATCAACAGTCATCCCACACCTATCACTCCTAGATAAACATGCTTTCTCAACTTTCTTTTTAACATCTTTACCAGTGGGAAGAACTAGTCCAACCTTAGGGAGTCTAGTCATATCATGAATTAGGTCAGCAGTAATGCGGACAGGAACTTCACCAATCCAATATAGATCATCATGTATCCTGCTCAATAAAATTTTGACCCATTTTGGTTCATAGAACTCATGCGCATTTGAATACTCAAAGATAGGGTTATCAGTGAGATGCGTGTATTCATCCTTGAATGAGTAATCTGGTTTCATCATTGATGCCATAAGAGTTGCTAAGTTGTTATCCCCAACAGTTTCCTTCTTACAATATATGTACGCGTGAATGTATTCTACATGTACGAATCCTAATGGAGTCTTGGAAAATGCCCCTTCTACATCATCTAGTATAGACTTGAATCGATGCTTCTTAAACATGAATCTCTTCCTTTCAGCAATGTCAAATACTATAGGGGTTGCCATACTTGTTGATTGATTAAATAGGGTTTCACTGCAATTCTAAAATGACGCGACTGCTAGGGTTTTGTTTTGACTTCAATCTTTTCACCAACCAACCAAATCATTAACCTTTAATGTTTTGATGCTTAATGCTCCTATGCTCTCAAAATGCAAAAGTGAAGATAATCGATCGTTCACTGACTTATATAAAGTTTACTGCATTTAATGCTTGTTACTGTATGCGGTTTCCACTAAGAGTTTCAAAATTTGTTCTTATCAAATTATAGGTGATGCGTGCATGCATACTTCCTCAGTTCATGATCACAGACATGAATCCATAGGTGCATACTTGGAGGTGAGTATACCATTCGCACAGGGGTTCAGAGCTAGAATAACTCCCCCTAAGACCATGAAAGTCATCTAACCAGAAGTAGAAGGTGCATCCACTATGGATGCATCTACTACCCTGTTCTCATCATTATCTTTCTTTACTTCAACCCATATTTTACCTGAATCTTCTGTGGCTTTTACAAACTTGACTTCACCAGATTCTTTAAATAATGATTCTTTAGGCTTCTCTTGTTTTTGAGTTCTGGATCTACAGAACCTTGAGATGTGTCCATCCTTGCCACAAGAGTGAAAAATGATTGGAGGTCTATTGACATTGTTTATCTTGTTGCACTGCTTGGCTGAGTGACCATTATAATTACATATCTGACGTGTAATGTTCTGATAGTTTCTCTAAGGTTGATTTCTCTGATTGTGTTGATTCATATTTCTTTGATTCTGTTGTGACTGATTTCTTTGACTTGTTCTGCAATGAATAGCCCTGTGACCAAATTTATTAAAGGAATAACAATAGCCATTGAAAGGTCTTACCTCTTTACAATCTCTTTCCAAGTATCCATGCTTGTTACAGGCATAACAAGTTCTGTTAACTATCTTGTGTTCATCTTTAGATGGTTCTTCTTTAGCCTCTGCATGATTCTTTGCTTCTGTGGATTCTTCATGTGCTTTATTTCTTTCTTTCATTTCATTGATTTGAATTTGAGCTACACTGTATCCAACACCAGTAGTATCACCTTTTAGCTTCTGTGCATAAATTTTTGACTGAATTAGGTCAGAACTTGTGTGCAATTTCTCAATTTTCTCTTTTGCTTTAGTTAATTCAGATTCAATCTTTTTCTTGATGTTTTCCAACTCTAGGATCTTCATATTTTCTTGTATAAGTTCATCATCTAATTGTTTTCTTTCTTTGGTCTTTTCTTCACTAGCGGTTAGGCAATCTGTGAGTTTTTCATTCAGATCTTCAATCTTATCTTTCAAAGACATGTTCTCTTCATTCATCTTTTTGACCATTTTTCCTAAATCATTTGTAGAGCAATCTTTCAGATCTTTCCTTAATTTTTTGATAAGCATTTGAGAGCCATCAACTTTTAGTTTTAGTTCTTCATTTTCTTTTTCAGATCTGTCAAGATCTTCAAGGGCTGCTTCAAGATTCTTTTTCAGATGTTTTACTTCAGCTAGATCCATGATCTCCTCAAGTGGTTAAACTTTCTTTCAGAGAACCAGAGCTCTGATACCAATTGTTGGAAACACTGAGAGGGGGGGGTGAATTAGTGTTTAACTAATTATTCTATTTCAGCAATTTGAACATAAATCAAATAGATAACATATGAAGCATAACACAATAACACATAACACCGTATATGTTTACAGGGAAACCTTGATCAGAGGAAAACCCCAGTGGGAATTAGTACCCACAATTGATTGTACTAGTATAATGAACTTGTTAAGGTTCCTTTGCCCTGTTAGAAGCAATTTTTACAAAGTAAGTACAATGACCTTGTTAGGAGTCTTTACAAAAACCCTGTTAGGCGTGAGGACTCACTGTCCAAGAGCTCACTGCTCAATAAAAGAAGGCTACAACCTCCTGAAGATAGATATGCACTATATCTGAAAATTGAACTGTTGAAGTGACACGACTGTCTGATTAGCTCCTTTTATGCGCTGATGCTTTGATCTCTTAAAAGACTTTATCTCATACTGACTAGTTCATACTGCTCTTCTTTGTCTCTGCTCTACATATTCTCAACTCTTACACTTATTACAAAAATGCATATTAAGTATATATACATACTCAATAGACGCGACCAAAAACAAGACCTTAGTCAACCCAATAACAATATACACAATGCTTCCAAACTAATTGGCTTAAGCATGTTTACAAGAGTGATAAAGTAATAACTAAAAACATATTACAATAGGCACTTGGCCTTTACACAATAAAATATTATACGCTAATCCAAAATCTGAAGTTGGCTTCATACTCAGTTTTATGAACTGCAGGCGATACTGAACTCGCTGTAACTTTTCCGTACTATCATTCTGTACCATGCGTGTATAGACTTAGCATACTCATATATCATAAAGCTTAAATATAAAGGTGCATGTCCTGACTTGATCACACGCATGTGCACTAGTGTTTTGATCAACTGCATATCTCTGCCTTGTTTTGTTTTCTATACTTAGTCAATTTTCACTTCAAAGTTTGTTGTCAAACTTTCATATGAATTTGTTGCCATAATGACAACACAAAATAAGTCATATTCTCCCTGAGAGTCAACTTTCCAACAGGTGTTTTCATCCTCAATTAACCTTGGAAGGACTAATCTATTTACTCCAGCAGCATCTTGCTATGTGTGCAAACTTCAATAATAGAAATGAGAGCCAAATTTTTCATTTTATAGAGTTGAAGGGAAAAAGGAAATTAAAAATTCAAATTAAATTATTTGTCTCATAAAGGCCTCTTGTAATTTAAAATAACTTATGTTTAAGTCCCCTTTTCCCTTAGACATCCACCTGAGGGGACACACATTACTAAATTGAAATACTAATGTAAATATTATTATATTAACTTTACACTTTAGTGCAATAATTTAAATAATCTAGACCACTTTACAGAAAAGAACCTCCAATGAGTTAAAAGTTAAATTTGATCATGTGAAGGAGTTGATGTTGAACAATGATGTTGGGTGACAAAACATGCACTTACTAAAAATAGTCATTATCTCCAAGAAATGTGAAGAACAACCCAGATGACCAAAAAATGCTACAAATAACATTACTACAACCTTGAATTCCAATTAAACATCAAACCATCACCTGATTCCAAGGAAACCCAAAACAAGTATGTTATTGCTCTTGACGCTAGATTTTATAATGATTATTGTGAAAGGTGGAAAAGATAGCACTTAAGAGAGCTCATAAATCTATTCCTAGGGTCTATGACAAGGTAACAACCTAATTAGATGTTTCTCTATTGATAGATGTGTAATGAAATAAATAGTGTTTACTAGCTTGTATAGAAAAACTAGGAACAATGGGGCTATCTCCTCTTACATTGGAAGGAAGATGTCGATCTACTAAGCTTGAGGGGGCTCAAGAGTTGAGTGAATGCAATTATTATTCACTATTATGAAAGATGATTGTGTAAATGTGGATGAAAAATGTATATTTGGGGCTAGGAAGAGAGATAAAGTAGTTTTATGTAAAACAAAGACAATTATCAAACTAAGAACTCAATTTTAGAACCAAATCCTACACATAGAAAGAGGGGGAAAATGTTGGGAGGAAGGGGTTTTCCTTATCCAAACCCTTATAAAGGAATTAACCTTGAAATAGAAATAAAATTGCATGAAAGGAAGAGAAGTGTTTTGTAAGTAGCAAAGGCTTGATAAGTGTCTTATAACTTGTCAATGTCAGTGCTTCTTGAAATGAGATCACAAGTGTTGGTACAAAAGCATGACTCCGCAAAGATCTAAAAATGAAATCACAAAAGAAATGTTTGCATAATGATTTATAGAATTTCCATGAAGAGATTAATGCTCGAATGCTCCTTGGATGCTTGATTGTTTGAGTGCTTTCTTCATCTCCTTTCCTTCTTCCTTTGATTGCTTGGTTACCCAAAATGGGAGAGGTAGCATTGATTTTATATCTCTCTAGGAAACTTTTGGTCTCAAACATCAAAAGAGAACGACTTTGAATTTAGAATCTCACTTAAAATCACAACACTAAACTCCAATTCAAATTTGGGCCCAACTTAGGGTGACAAGGGTGAGTTCCAATGACAGGGGAGCAAAAAGTGTACTCCTCTCCAGCTAGGTCACCCTTGTCGAGGCTAGAATGGTCAAAAATTTAATTGGGGGCTAATGTGATAGTAAGGACTCCAACAATATATGCAAAAGTAGGGTGTGAAAAAGGGAAATGTGTGAAATAGGTCACACATGGTATTATGGCCTATGCACAAAAGATAATGTTTGAATGAAATAATTAAAGGGAGCACACCTATAATTAAGGGCCCTCGTTAATTAAATAGAGATGAAGGACTTAAATGCATAGAGGAATCAAAACACACTAAACTAGGTGTCAACTATGCATAACTTATACACCTTAGCAAGGTTATTACAATTTACGATGCTACATTTAGCTCCCACTTTAGCGGGAGTATGAGTCTACATGCATACTCATGGTAAAGTAGAAGAAAGAGATATGATAGAGAGGAGATGAGCTCATGGGAAAGACTTAAAGAGATAAGACATCACTAAGTTCAAAGGAATCCCCCAAACCAAGGATCTTAACTCATGCAATCATGTGCAAGGGCACAAAAAATAAAACTAATAAAAACTAAGACTAAAACTTACTAAGGCTCCAAGTCAAATAATTGAAGAGACCTCAATGAACCAAATATATCAACCACTAGTATCATGCTCATAATTTTATTGCAAGAATGCAAGTGGTCCCATAGGAAGAGAAAGAGAACACGCCAAGGATAAGATAAGATTCCATGATCCAACTAACTGGCAAAGCTATGAGATTATGAAATAGAGAAGAAAGCCATGGATGTCATGGGCTAGAAAGTTGTGTTATGCTAGGTGATCCATGAGAGAAAAGAGGAGGAAGAGTAGGAAATAGTAAATCAAGTTGTGTTATGGTAGTTTCACTCATCCAAAATAAGCAGCACAAGGGGTGCAAAATTAATGCACATGGGGGCAAAAGGAACTCACAAGGGTGCAAAAAGATTAAGGAATATAATGCACAAGTAGGCTACATATATGTGTCCCCTTCCTTAAGATGGAAACATATAGCTATGATGGCATCTTGAGGGAAATAAAAACAAGTATACCCACCTTCAACACCAAGGAGATATCCTTTAAGTGATAATGTATGCATAACCCTAGTGAAAGAGGCATAACGCTTTCTAGAGCCAAGGAAAGATAGCTGTATAAAAATATATCTTGCAACATGTGTACAAATATCCTTAGGAGGAAGATATATTTGGTCCAGTATGTCTACCTCAAAAGGATTTCTTGAACAAAAATAACGTCTTTGAGACCAAGAGGGGAAGGAGAACAAAAATTCACCTTTTATCCCCCCTATTGCTAGGGAGGAAAACAAGATTCTTGATGAAGTATGACACACTTTAAGCCCCCAAGTAAGGGAATTTTTTTATGATAGACATCCAATTTCAAGAAAAGAAGAGGTTGTAAACAAGGATGTAAACCTCCTAAAAAAGAGAGAGAATCCTAGTGTAGAACAAACAAATACATGCAAGAAAGGATATCATGTGACCAAAAAATACCATTTCACCAATGATCGTGGATTCTTATAAATGAATAAGCGATCGAGAAAAGGAATCCTTGTCCCACAAGGGTGGGAGAAAGGGAAATGATAACAAATTATGCCCAAAGTGATAGATCTTTTATAATAAACATGCATTTTAAATAAAATAAAAGGTTGGGAACTAGGATGTAATATGTTGGAAATGAGTTGATTAACTGAGAGGGGAGGGGTGAATCAATTACTAAAAAAAAAAATCCAAGTCCCTTAGATGTCTTAAACAAATTTAACATTGTTGCTCGATTAACATAGATATTTCACTGTCACTCGGTTAACATAGCAAATCTTAAGATATTAACTGTGATTATCCTTTAGTAATTAATTGTAGAAACATAAACCATAAAGAAAATGAAATGTACATAGATAACGCCAAGATTTAACATGGAAACCCAATATGGGAAAACCAACCAATAGCAACTAGTCACATTTTTTCACTTTTATGAAGTGAGCCCTGTTAGGAGAAAACCCTGTTAAAGGTTACAATAATACACTGTTAGGTGTGACATTGTTAGAGGATTTAATCACCCTATAAGGAGTGGCCTTGTTAGAGGTGTTCAAACACTTCAATGCAGAAATGTCATCTTGTGAGACGATTTACAAAAGACTGTTAAGAGATTTTGATCACTATTACAATTGTTAGAGAGTAACAATGGATTGACCTGTTTTGATAAGCAACTGTCTTTGCTGATTCAAATCTCTTCTTTGGCTTTGATTACTTGATCCTCGCTAATCGGATATTCTGTTGCAGCCCTGTATATTTTGTATTCAATCAGAAACCCATCTAATTTTGCCTTCACTCTTCATATCACAAAACATATATCTCCACACACACTTCCACACACAATATCACACTTTGATCTAAACTTGACCTTATATATATATATAGATATATATATGATGAGCCTTGTCTAGTCAGCCTTAATATCCTTTCAAATAAATAATAAAACTCATGTTTGTTGGCTTCATACAATCAATTATCCATAAAATATAAACTGTTGTTAGTCAGCTGACACTAACTGTTTAACTCAGTCAACACTGAAATCCTTCAACACTCGACCAATATTGTAATGCCCGAGTGAACTCAGTTAGAACTAAAAATCAATTTGGTCATCTTTAATTCCCAAGAGAGCTCGGCAGACACTGACTATGCTCGAATAAGATTAGACATTTGTGTAAACATCACTATACTTGTGTAAACATCAATGACAATACACAATTAAATAATTTTCATCAACAATCTCCCTCTTTGTCATTGATGGCAACACAACATGTCATAGTACAAAGAATTATAGAGCAATAGATATAAGAGTCAAATTTTATTAATGTCCTTAGCTTCATTATGATTCTTGTCCAAAAACTCCCTCTGTCATCAATCTCTCCATCAATAATCTCTCCCTTTGTAAACTTTATGACATTAGTAATCTCTCCCTCTTTGACAACCAATGCCAAAGACACCAAATGATATATATGTATCCAAAGAAGTTGTAATGTACCTGTTTGTACTGATTCATGTGCAATAAGCTCGTGATAACTGCATCAACATGTTAAATCTATTATGTAGCTTGGTTGATGCATTACTAAATTGTGTTTTAGTGAGCCTCAGTTAGGGGAATCACCCCTAGCTTTCCTCTAAGATACAAAAATGCATCCTTAGGTAACATTTTTGTGAATATGTCTGCAATTTGTTCTTTAGTATTCACATATTCCAATCTTACTTCCTTTTCCTAAACCAATTCTCTCAAGAAATGATACTTAATTGCAATATGTTTAGTCTTAGTATGCATCATAGGGTTCTTAGAGATGTTGATAGCACTGGTGTTGTCACAATAGCTAATTATTGGTTCTTTGATTTCTACCTTCATACCTGACAACAACTATTTGAACCATATGATGTTTGAACAATTTACTGTTGCAACAACATATTCTTCATCTGATGTAGACTGAGAAATGCAGTTATGCTTCTTGCTTGTCCAGGAGACTAACCTCTTTCCAAGAAATAGTGCTCCACCACTTGTGCTTTTTTTGTCATCAACACTTCCTGCCCAATCAACATCAGTAAAAGTCTTCAAATAAAAGTTTCATCATTTATTATACCATAATCCATAATATTCAATACCCTTAAGATATCTCAAAATCCTATTGATAGCCATTAAGTGATTCTCTCTTGGATTAGCTGAAAACCTTGCAACAATACCAACTGCTAATGCAATATCAGGTCTAGTGTGAATCATCATCCTTTAAAGGTGATGATTTACCTCCTTTGAATCATCATCCTTAGATAGCTTATGTCCAGTAGGCATGGGTGTTCCAACTGGTCTATAATCTTCCATCCCAAATTTCTTCAGTATCTCTTTTATGTATTTAGACTGAGTAATGGAGATACCATCTTTCATCTGATAAAGTTGTAAACCAACAAAGAATTTGATTTCACCACATGTAGACATCTCAAATTCCTTACTCATATCTTCAGAGAATGCTTTTCATAGATCATCATATCTAGTAAGCAATATGTCATCAACAAATATTTTTGTTAATAGTATCTTGTTCTGAGGTCCTTCTTTGATGTACAAGCTACCATTATCATTAGTTCTCTAAAATCCAATACTTATCAAGTAACCATGCAATCTTTCATACCAGGCTCCCAGAGCTTTCTTCAGTCCAAACAATGCTTTGTGTAGTTTGCAAACCATATTCCTTTTGTTAGGATGTACAAACCCTTTAGGTTGCTCAATATAGACTTCCTCTTCAAGAATTCTATTCAAGAATGCAGATTTTACATCTATTTGATATACCTTGAATCCTTTATGTGTAGCATATGCCAGAAGAGTTCTGACTCCTTCAAGTCTTGCAATAGGAGAAAAATTTTCTCCATAGTCAATACCCTCTTCTTGAGCATATCCTTTACATACTGATCTAGCTTTTTTCTGGAAACTTCACCTTTCTCATTCATCTTCTTTCTGAAAACCCACTTAGTACCAATCACATTCTTGTCTTTTGGTCTAGGTACAAGAGTCTAGGTTTTGTTATTTTCTATCTACTCAATCTCTTCATTCATTACTTCGATCCATCTTTCATTATTCAATGCATCTCTAACAATTCTAGGTTCAATTTCACTAAGCAAACATGTAGCTTTTATTTTTTTCCTTGTCATTACACCTTCTATCTGATCTCCAATTATTTTCTCAGGTGCATGACAACTAATATATTTTTCAAGTATAGGGTCCTTCCTTTTCAATTCTAGGCTTGCTCTACTATGTTCACCATGCTCAAATATGTTGTCATGTTCTTTTGTCTGATGCTCAGGTTCCACTTTTTGAGATTCAGGTGCATCTATCTATGACTCAGGTGCCTCTGTCTGTGACTCAATTTCTTCAGTCTGAGACTTGGTTCCCTCTATTTGTGACTCAGTTTCTTCAGTTAGCATCACTAGTTGCATAGGTTGCAACAAGGTTTGTGTTGATGAATTCAGTGGTTGACATGATTGTTGTCCAATCACCATTGCCTGTGTCTTAGGTATAGTATCAGGTTCATAATACACAAATTTTGTGTAGTCTTCAGGCTCTTTACTGCTCTGTTCTTTATTTCTCTTTGCAAACTCATCAATCCTTACATGAACACTTTCTATGACTTTATGAGTAGTAAGATTTTAACATTTATACACTTTACTTTTGCTGTATTAGCCTAGGAATATACCTTCATCACCTTTTACATCAAATTTTCCATTTCTTGCTTCCTTCAAGATGTAGCATTTACTTCCAAATACTTTGAAATAATGAATATTAGGTTTGTAGCCATACCATAATTCAAAAGGTGTCTTCTCAGTACCTTTCTTTAGTTGAACTTGGTTCAAGGTGTGAATTGCAGTGTTGATGGCTTCCTTCCAGTATTTGGCAACAACATTATTTTCAATCATCAAGGTTCTTGCACAATCCATGATGGATCTGTTCCTTCTTTCTGTAATACTGTTCTGCTGTGGTGTACCTGGGGCAGATACTTGTCTCTTGATTCCTCTTTCATTGTAGAATTCATTAAATTCATTAGAAATCAATTCTCCTCCTCTATCAGATCTTAGGTATTTAAGTTTCTTTCCTATTTCTTTTTCAACTCTGGCTAGGTACCATTTGAACTTCTGAAAATCTTCTAATTTTTCTTTGAGAAATGTAACAGTCATCATTTTGAAGTGGCCATCAACAAATAGAATAAAATACTTCTCACCTGTGTAAATTTTTTTCCAACTGGTCCACATAATTCAATATGTACCAATTCCAAGACTTCTTCTCTATTGTAGTTCTTGCTCTTGAATCTTGTTTTGCCCATCTTCCCAATTTGACATTGTTTGCATATTGCTAGTTCAGGTTTCTTCAGAACATGAATACCTCTTACTCTTCTTTTCTTACTTATGTTGATCAGTTTATCAAAAATCACATAACACAACCTTTATGCCATAACCATCTTTCTTCTACTTGTGCAATAAAGCATGAACATTCATTGAGATCAAGATAAAATAGATTACCTTTTGTTTGCTTACCAGTTCCAACTAGGTTTCCTTTACCATCCAAGAGCTTGGCCTTACCATTCATGAATTCTACCTTGAAACAAATGTTATTCAGCTGTGCCACACTTAGTAGATTATGCATTAGTCCTTCAACCCAATAACCATTATCACATTTTATTCCTTCAGTAAGAGAAATACAACCTTTACCTTTCACATAGCAGGGTTCATCATTCCAAAAACTAACACTTCCACCATCATAGTGTTCAAGATGTTCAAATTTAGTTTTATCACCAGTCATGTGGTGAGAACAACCAATATCAATTATCCAAGTGTCAGTCATACTAATATGAGAGTATAGTGCAGTCTTTTCATTATCTTCACTATATGAATCATCCTTAATAGCCATCTAAACCATTTCATCTTCATCTTCATCACTATCAAAATATTTATCAATATAAAAATATTTCTTACCTTTGTCCTTATAGATTTTGTAGATTTTGAAATCTTTCTTGCCTTTGTACTTGTTGAACTTTGTCTCACCTTTGTTTTCCTTGTTCAGACACTTTACAGCAATGTGACCAACCTCATCACATGAAAAGAAAATCAATGGTATTCTTCCTTTGTATTATCCTTTTCCATTTGCAACTCTCCTTGCAAGTAATGCTTCAATTATTTCCAGATCTTCATCATCACTATCACTGTCAATCTATTCTCCTTTCATCTTTCCAAGGTTTAATTTAGCTTTGAATGCTGACTCAAGATTGCTAGGATTAGGAGAATAATTGTCAAAGTTATCCAACTCAAAAGTTGACGATCTTTGAATCAATCCATCTAGAGTTATGTCATTACTATATCTCATCTCTTGAATAGCTGAAACTCTAATTGCATGGATAGGAAGTAAATTTCTTAATACCTTGTTGACTACTATTTTGCCTTCAATTGTTCCACCAGCAACTCTGATTTCACTAACACTTTTCTTGATTCTTTCACTGTACTTTGTAATGTTTTCTCCTTCTTTCATTTTCATCATATCAAACTGACCTCTGAGACTTTTTGCTTTGGCTCTCTTTACATTTGCATCTCCTCCATAGATATCATGTAGTTTTTTGCACATATCAAAGGCAGTAGGACAGTCCTTGACTTCATCAAATTTGGAATAACTGAGTGTAGAGGCTATATCAATCATCATTATGTTATGATGCTTCATTTCCACCATCTGATCCACAGACATAGGTCTCGGTGGTTCCACATACTTATCTAGGAAATGCAAACCAGTATCCTCAATAGTAGATAGATGTAGTCTCATCAAATCTTGCCATGCAGTGAAGTTGTCTTTGTTGAGCTTAGGGATCTCCCTTCTGTAAGACATCTCTAATCTTTAGCTTAGGCCTTTAAACCTTCCCTGTAAGCACTTGGTTCTCTGATACCAATTTTTGGAAATGAGTTGAGTAACTGAGAGGGGAGGGGTGAATCAGTTACTACAAAAACAAATCCAAGTCCCTTAGATGTCTTAAACAAATTTAACACTATTGCTCAGTTAACATAGATATTTCACTGTCACTCGGTTAACATAGAAAAACTTAAGATATTAACTGTGATTATCCTTTAGTAATTAATTGCAGAAACATAAACCATAAAGCAAATGAAATGTACATAGATGACACCAATATTTAATGTGGAAACCCAATATGGGAGAAACCACCAATAGAAACTAGTCACTATTTTTCACTTTTCTGAAGTGAGCCCTATTAGGAGCCAACCTTGTAAAAGGTTAAAATGACATACTATTAGGTTTGACCCCGTTAAAGGATTTAATCACCTTGTAAGGAGTGGCCTTGTTAGAGGTCTTCATACACATCAATGCAGAAATGTCGCCTTGTGAGAGGATTTACAAAAGACTATTAAGTCTACTCTGTTAAGAGATTTTGATCACTACTACAATTGTTAGAGAGTAACAATGGATTGACCTGTTTTGATAAGCAACTGTCTTTGCTGATTCAAATCTCTGCTCTGGCTTTGATTAATTGATCCTCACTGATCAAATATTCTATTGCAGCCCTGTATGTTTTGTATTCAATCAGAAACCCATCTGATTTTGTCTTCACTCTTCATATCACAAAACATATATCTCCACACACACTTCCACACACAATCTCACACTTTGATCTAAACTTGACCTTATATATATATATATATATATATATATATATATATATATATATATGATGAGCCTTGTCAAGTTGGCCTTAATATCCTTTCAAATAAAATAAAACTCATGTTTGTCAGCTTCATACAATCAATTATCCATAAAATATAAACTATTGTTAGTCAGCTGATACTAACTGTTTAACTCAGTCAACACTGAAATCCTTCAATGCCCGACCAATACTGTAATGCCCGAGTGAACTCAGTTAGAACTAAATATCACTTTGGTCATCTTCAATTCCCAAGAGAGCTCAGTATACATTGACTATGCTTAGATAGGATTAGATATTTGTGTAAACATCACTATACTTGTGTAAACATCAATGAAAATACACAATTGAATAATTGTCATCAACAGTAATCATCCTAAAAAAGAGAAAGAATCTTCATGTAGAACAAACTATTCTATGCAAGAAAGGATATCAATTTATAAAAGACAAAAAATGACAAAGAGAAAATGGGTCCTTAGTAGAGATATGAGATTGAAACACTACCCTTGTCCCCCCAAGTGTGGAGACAAGGAATAAGAAAGACTATTATGTTGCTCACAAAGTATGATTGCACCACCTAAAATTGCACCACCATGAATGAAAATGAGCCCCCAAAGGATAGGGTAGCAATGCCACATAGTGTGGAGCAAAATATTAGGAACATAGATGCTATATATAATGATCGTGAAAAGGGTGTCATTCATTGTTATTTATCATTTGAAACATACCACAATCAATGAATTCTTGAATTTTACACTTCAAATCATGACATTCATTAGTTTTATGGCTATGAAATTGATGATACACATAAATATTAGGACTATCTTGGTTGTGTTTACTATTTTTTCATTTTTTTTCCAAGGAAGAGTAATTAAGTTGGCTTTAAGAAGAACAAAAAAAATGTTCTCTTGTTAATTGGTCAAAAGGGGAGGTTAGTAATCAAAACCTTCTTTGGAAGAGTGTGATTGCACATGTTCTAAATCATGTTCATCAAGCTTAGGATTTTAAATAGGAGGATAAGGCTCATTCTTAGGTGGAATAGAATTGAAATTTAAAGAGGCCCAATCAAAATCCATACATATGTTTGAATACGAAGTTTGAGTCTCAAATTCAGGGAGTTTCTTTTTGTTACAAAAGGTTGGTGTGAAGTCTAGTGATCTCCAATCATCCTCTTGAGGAGGAAATGGTGCTTGTATTAGAGAAATAATTGAATAAATTTGAGGAGATTGATATTGAATATTTAGTTTATCATTGGATTCAATGGTATATAATATGAATTTGTGATGAAGAGTAGGAGGGACGACCAGCATAGCATCAAGCCAAGGTCTACCTCAAAGAAGGTTGTATGTGAGGGTATTGGGCATGACATTAATAAGAATGGTAAAAAATGGCATGTCCTATATGAATAGGCAAAGTGATTTTTTTGAGTATTGGTTTATTAACATTGTCAAAACCACAAATAGTCTAGTAGAATTAGGTTGAATAAGAGAAGTATCCATTTTTTATGCAATAAGTCAATGCCACATATATTAAGGGTTAAACCACTATCAAATAGAGTAAATCTTATAGCATCATCATTGATAAGGACAACAACCATGAGGGGATGACATTGGTTTTGAGCTTCTTAAGAGGGTAACTCACATTGGTGGAATTCAATTTTTGTCTTCTGTTCAAGAACACTCTCTACCTCATGTGACTTAGCAGGAAAGGATGTAAACATATGTTGCAAATATTTTTGAATCATCGAATGATATGGAGGTTAGGTCTTAATTAAGTCCCAAGGGGAGATCTTGGCTAAAGTATCGTGAATTTCCCTAAAAATATTATACTCCTTACCAACATGTTGTGATGGGTGAGGGGGGAGAGGATTGTTGTTTTATGTGTGAGAAAACATATTGTAACTTTGGGTGATTTGTTTTACAAAAGTGAAAAGGATTTTTGTTCCTCCTTTAACTATGAACATCTTATTAGGCCTCTCACTACCTAAAACAAGAATGATATTGACTTGATTAGGTTCTTAATTTTCTAAGGTTTCATTTTTAGAAGAGAGAGTATTAAGAGTATCATCCTCTTCTTCCAAGGATTTTCATGAATAAGATAGACTTTAGGAGAGGGACAAACATCACTCATTAATTCCTCATTTCTAGAGAAAAGGTTATTAATGTGAATGTATGGTGAAGCATCATTAAGGGAATTTCCAATAATATCACCCTCATCCACCACAAAATCATCCTCTTTCACCAAGGTACTCTCATGGGGGAGGTACATATTAAGATAAGAGTCAACAATAGTGCTTATGTTTTGTCTAAAAGAGAGAGATCTTATTGCACCATATGTCCTCATGAGGGAGAGAAGATTTAGGAGAGGAATCATTGAGAGGTTCATAAAGGGGATTTTTATATATCTTAAATCATTGGATTGTATGAATCAACTTTTTGAAATAAGGATTGTTTAGGAGGCATAGAGGAAGACTTAATATAGATGAAATCATCAAGGGATTCATCCAACATATCAAATTCGTCACTACAAAAATACATCAAAGACAATTGTACCATCCTAGAATTGTATCACTTTGTAATTATTTATTCAACTTGGCCCCATTTTAGTGTGTATGGGCTCTCACATTAATTTTTGATACTCTAGCCCTAATTTTTCTTTCCATTTTGACGTCCCCTCTTCAATTATGACCCATGGTCCAAATTTTGGGAACATTAAGGGGATAGGCTGACATCATCGACCTATTCTTGGGAAGGAGCAGACCCATTTGACCTATTCCCTAATGTTTACCCCAAAATTTGAACGGGGAGATGGTCTTAATGGTTGAGTAGGAAATTTGAACTCTCATCAAATGTCTTCAACTTTTGCGCTTTAAAATGTTTGTGAGGGGTATATAAGAAACCTACCTCTCCTCGTTTGAAAAATACATCATAACCACAAGTTGAATTCAAGCACACACCCATGATTTTTGCATCTCAAGAATTCTAACATAGATTTCAAGAATCTAATACATTTACAAGGAACTCTTCTCTTTTTTAGCAATATTATCTCTCTTATTGAATTCCAAGTAGAGGAGACCATAATCAAGGAAGATGATCATATCACAATCATTTATTCACAAGCATTCAAGTCATTCTACTTCTCCACATCAAGCATTGTGGAAAAATATAACAATCATTGTGTAAGGAATGTCTTTCATGATTTCCTTTTAAGTTTTTATGTGGAATCAAGCTATTTCATCAACATTTGTGATCACATTCAAAGAAGCATTGAACCATCAAGGTGTCAAACACTTCATGTTTCAGTAGCCTCTTCTTTATATCAACATGATTTCCTTTCAAGTATATTTAAATTCAATGTCAAGGTTGATTCTAAAGGAGTTTGACTAAGGAAAATCCCTCTCTACATAAAATCTTCTCTCTTTTCTATGTGCAAGAATAGGTGGCATGAGTTTTGGGACAAAATCTAGGAAGCCAACTATAGTCTGTTACTAAGAACAATGAATAGTGTAGGGAATAGGACAACTCAGTTGACTTAATCCCAATAATAGGTTGACACAATCAACCTAGTCCCTCCAATACATATTCATTTTGTAACTACATGTTACTTGTTGTCTCAGAGTTTTTTTTATGGTAATAGAATTGGCCTTCCAAATCTTTGTCAGTCGATGCATACAAAAAGTCAACATTTTCCCTTGTTTGGTCCTAAATATTGCATCTCCCTATGAATTATCCCATTTCTATTTCCATTAAGTGAAGGATCATTGTACCCATTCAGTGCTTGAGCCTAGTGGGTCATATTCCTTGTAAATGCGACAAAATAAATAGGATCAACACCCATCATACACCTATCCTTATTTATTTTGTTATATTTTGGTGAGCCCAACTAATAACATTTCCAATATTATTCAGTGTCTAGATTTATTCTTGTTGGCCTCCATTTTGAGTCGCCTTATTATTTAAACTCATGCGGGTCTGATTCAACCATTCCCCAAAATTTCTAAGTAAATGCGATATTTTGTTGAAGTTATTGAACCTAGTTGAACTAAGTTCAATGTGGTTCAAATGGTTCAAAGGTTCACTCCTGTTCAACCATGTATTTAGTCCCTCGTGAAAAAGGTTCATCCAAATGCTCCTTGAACCAATTTGTACCTCCCCAACCCCCTTGAAACAATTTCCTTGTGGTTCATCTCAGTTCATCAGGTTCGAGTTATCGCTCTTATGGGTTGAGTCAAACTAGTCAATTAATGCATCAGTTTCATGTCAGTTGACCATTTCTTAGCATGGTCTTAGGCTTGCACACACTTTAGTGGGATTGAACCAAGATGAATCATGTTCTTCCAAGTTCAATAAGGTTCAACAAGGTAATGATGATGTGTGATTCCATCGAGGAGGAGAATGAAATGTCAAAGTGACGAAGGTTAAGGTGATTTGATGTGGCACAAGTGTGATTACAGGGATAATTATGGAAAAGTGAGCTATTAAAAAGGGATGTAATAATAATTAAATGAGGATGTGTGGCAGTGTAAAAAATAATAAATGTTCACGCTCCAAAAATTCACATCGCCCTTACTTCACATGGATAACAGATTAAAAAATTTATCTCCAAAGATTCGGCGTGAGGTAAGATGTTTTAAAAAGAAGTCTAAGTAGATTTATTTTCTCATGTTGCATGCAACGAGTAGAAGAGCATAGGAGGTTTTTTGGGTTGTCATGTTAGAGAATTTTAGTGTGAGAAATTAACAAGGTGAGTTCTAGAATCTTTCCTTGTTAATGAATTCCAATTTAAATTTGCATCTCTTGTCTGATAATTGAGGAAGAACAAGAAAAATGAGGCTGAATTTCCAGATATTTTATAACACCAGTGATTTAGTCTGTTAATCCCCAATATACAGAGACATATCCTTGGTTAATTTTGACATAGAGGAGTTTAAGAAGAGACTTAGGGATTACCCAGATGAGTCATTTACCCAAGAAATAATTGAAATTGTTCTTGTTGAAGCTGATGTATTCCCTCTAGCAGTTGTGATCCCTGAATTAGTAAGAGAATGCATCAATAGGTATGACGCAAGGCATCAGTGCATCCACAAAGACAATGGAAAAATATTGATATCTATTAACAGAGAGACCATCATATTCATTCTAAAAATCCCAGAGTAGGAAGTCTATTTAGATTTCAACCCTATCCTCTCGGCCAACAAGTATAAAAAGGAAGAATCGGCCTGTAAAAACACCATAGCTCATAGTTGGTTGCTGAAAATCCAAAAGGGAGGTTCCAAGCTACCAAGGCCACTTTCTACCGATCACATGAAGCCCTATGTAAGAGATTTGATAGTATTTTTGCATAGGGTTAAAGGGTCAAATTGTGCCAAACGTTTCTCTAGATGGATTTACTTCTTTATACGGATAATACTGGAGGGGAAACATTGGATAGACTGGGGAGAGGTGATTGCTAAAACCATGGAAAAACAACTAAATCTGGCTCATCTTAGTTCAAGGGAATTTTATATGTCATCCTACCTGATTTATTAGCTAACTTGTACCTGTGAATGGGTAGTCCAGCCTCATGAACCATGGACTCAAGGAAATAAATGATGTTTTTAGAGGGAGATTATTATTTTAAATCAAGGGCATGGTAGTCAGAAGATGCATAGAGGAAGAAAGAAAATTCATTAGTGTTTATGGAAGCTATTATATTTAGTTCCCACATTTCACCTATGTTCATGTAGGAGGATATGAAGGAAAACCTACCAAGTTACCGAGGCACACCATGGACTATTTTGTCTTAGCAGAAGTATGCAGACAATTGACAGTGCTAGTCAAGAAATATCTGCTGAGGAGGGACATGACACTCATTTTCCCTTAGAGTTAGATTTCTATTCCTGCAAAATATTTTCAGATGCCATGAGTATTGTATTCAATTTGAAGAGGTTTAATTTCAAGTATTAAAAAGCTAGGCAAGGTTTTGATAAAAAGGGGTATGCCCGCCGACATTTGAACCTCAATAATCAATTTTAGCCTATGAGTCACATAGAGGAATATTGGGAGGACTGTGTTGATGAACTTGATGCTAGAAAGAGACATTGAAATAGGCTTAGTTTACAACAAATATAGACTATGAGATTATAGATGGATGTTTCTCACATTCAAAGTGATAGTGAGGAAGTGATCGACCCTAAGTTTGAAGAAGTGAAGAACCATTCCCTCCTTGAGGTCAATTGGATTGAAGATGAAAGGGATTATATTGAAGCAAGGAAATTTGGTGTCATGTAGAGAATTGTGATTTGGCTTAAATAGAAGAAAGAGGAAGGAAGTCAAGGTTCCAGGAGATCAAGTTCCATAGAGAAAGTCAAATCCCCACATTTGACTATATCTTCTGATGCTAATGTTAAATATTGTGATGCAGGTAAGACTAAGAAGAAATTGAAGGGGCCATCAAGAAATGAAGAATCAATACGTCCCTTGTGAAATCCCCTGTTCGAATAACCAAGTCAAAATCAAAGGCGTCCAGGAAAAAGAGATCAGGAGCTGAGGTTGTGAGAGACCTGGAATTAAAGGAGGATATCAGGGAAGCACAAGAATGAATTTCTCAACCAATGGATCCTATGAATACTTTTTTAGACTTGGATGCAATGACCATGGTCAATACCAATCCTGCTAAATTTGATATTACCAAGGATTCAGTTGAAGGTACTGGGACATGGTTGACTGCTAGTATTAATAAGAAGAGAATTATAGTCCATGTTTCCATCCCAGTTGGCGATATGGTGAGTAAATATGCCAGTAAAGATTCAAATCCCAAGAAGCTAAATACTACGTCTAGAGTCAACTTTGACTCAAAAATAGGGAATTGGATAGCTGAAGTGGCTAAGCCAAAAATAGATGAATAAGTTGCAAAACCATCCATCGATGATTTCACCATTGAGAAGGTCAATCTAGGATCTGCCAACAAAGCCACAAACAATCACCACTTCAAGATCTATTCCAAATAGATGTTGACTAGATACTGGAAAGATAAAAAAGAAAACAAGGAGATGAAGAAAACAATCAGAACCATGGCTGCTTACATTGATTTCATCAACAACTCGAGCCCTCATCTAATCTCTCAAATTCCACATTCCTTTGACCCAACTACCCCTGATAACCAGAAGATTCTCAACCAGTTACAGAGGGGCAAGGTGTTGGATGATGACTTCAATGAATGGGTAGACATTATAATTAAAGATGGAGAGCAATGCATTCTAGATTCCAGAGCTGTTTATAATGAAGTTACAGAGATACTTAATGATGTGCAGACTCAGATGTTAGCTTGGGAAAATGAGGAAGAGAGATGGATTGAGGTCTCTCTATGAATCCTTGAAGTCCAAAGATATGGGATAGACAATTTTTTCTTAGAAAAGCCCCTGAAGGATATAGATGCGAGTCAAATTTTTATTTACAAAAAGACATAGAGTGGAGAAACTTCATGACTAAAATTGGGTACCTGGACTACAAGAAGATGGAGAAGGATCTACATGATTTGGCTAATCAAATGGATAGTGATATGAGGTGTATCGATGTTACCTATATTTGGCAATATGGCACTGTGGAACATGACATGGACGTTGTAGTCAAAACTTTCAAGAAAGCAATTGACAAGGTGAAGAAAGAGAAAACTCCTATATTCAAGCACTTTTTGAAGATAGAAAAGATCGAATCTATGATATTCCTTCTTGATGGAAATTTATCAGCGCATGCATGGAGACTGGGAGAGATGAAGCATGATTAGGATGCCTAGAAATAGAAGATGTCGTCCATCAAGATCTCAAACCCTTCTTTTGCTCTACAGATTACAAATTCTCACAAAGAGTAGAAGGCGGGACAAAGGGCAGCCACAAAATCCAGAGGGAGTGCCAGAAAGAAGTCACCATGTGCTTCTTAGTTTTATCTTTATTCTTTAAAAATACTTTTTTTTCTAAAAACTAGGGATATTTTATGCAGTTAGTTATCATATTTTAGTTACTAAAACTGGTCCTATTTTGACCCGTGGTTCTATTAAAACCACAGGTAGTTTCTAAAGTTAGTTATGGTTAAGAATTTATTATAAATTCTGGAGTGAACTAATGTTTAAGGTTCAAATTGTTTTTGGGTTTCTTTGACAAATAGAATTAGCAATACAATTGATGTACTTTACGTTTTATGGAGATAAACTTGAAAATATTTTATCTATGAATGAATGTATTTTGAATTGGGCTGAAGTAATATAAATCTATGTGTTTTTATGTTGGTTATATCTTTTTTGTGTAATGGATCCAACTTTTCAATGAATTCAATTATTTTAATTTTATGCAGATGTATGTGAATTTTTGTATATCAAGCTGGGAAAAGATTGGTTTTTGTGTTTGTGGGATAAATGTTTACAGAGGACTGTGATTCTCTGTGTGATCTATTAGTATAGTTGGAATAACTTAGGAAAGTTATGTATTAAGAGAGGAGGGGTGAATCAGTACCCTTAAATATTTTAACCATTCACACTGATCAATTACGGAGTTGAATATAATGCATAAAATGAACATAAAGTAAATAGCTCACATCATGAAATATGCAACACATAACACATAGATTTTTGGTCATGCAGAAATCATTTGTTAGAGGAAAAAATTGTGGTGGGGATGACACCCACAATCCTTCACTACTATAGTATAAAGGTTTCTCAGTTAGAGCTACAAATTTAACTACTTCTAATAGCTTACCCTGTTAGGATTAATATACTCGGTTAAGAGTATAAAAGACTTATATAGTCTACCTTGTTAAAGGATTTTATAATATCTAATCTAAGAGATGTACCCAGCTAAAGGATTTACAAAGTATAAAGACCTATTAGGGCCTACTCACAGATGGGATTTGTACTTCTCTGAATACAACACAATTCAATACAAAATGTTTGATAGTAATGCATCAATCAAATGTTGTCTAGACTCATTATGCTCTCTAACTTTGTTACCTTTTTCTGCACTCGTTAGCTTAGTATCATAAGATTTTCTTCATTCTGCATACATATTATTTTCCTCTCTTCACTATTAATTCTGCAACTTCAATACCAGAAACATCATCATCAATCCTATCGACAACTCCATCAAATTTTTATGCTCATTCTTGAGATTGATCTTTTATATGATTTTCAGGCGGTTAACTATGACTAAGGCGATTAACCAAATCTTAGGGAATCAAGAATCAATAGTGGAGATTAAGTGGTTAAACTTAGGTTACATCTCCAATGTCACATGCCTTCTAAAACTTCATTGGTGGATCTGCCTCGTGATCCTATCCAATCGTGTGTTTGGAGTCCCAATGAATCAACTAAATTTTACCTTGAATTCTGTGCAAAGCTTTCTGATTAGTGTCCAAATCCAATGTATCTAATTTCAAATGAAATTTCAGCTCGGGAATGCTCGGTAAATATTCTTGTTCTTACTCGGTAACTTTGTATTCTCTTCTCGATGTCTATGAGTGTTCGGTAACTGTCTTTGCATGACTCGGTATATGTAGCTTTCTCGGTACTTTATACATGCTCGATACTTGGTGATTGTCTCAATTTCCTTTACCAATTGTGTCTTCTTCATTCTATGAATTCCTTCCTTCAGTTACTTTTACCGATATATGAATTTGCAGAAAACTAATGACAATAAACTCACTTTACGAGTAACAATCTCCCCCTTTGACATTAGTTTAGTATTTTGAGAAAACTAGAAAGTCATCAAAATTTTCAAAACTTCAAAAAGTTGACTCCCCCTTTGATAAATGCTTCTCAAATTTTTACTACTTATATCTCCCTTATATATATATCCCTACTTATATCTTATTATTGATGTTGTTTTTACTTTTACACTTATATAAATATATATCCCCCTCTTTTAATAAAAATGCCAAAAGATTACTTACTTAGTCTTGTCTTCCAGAGGTATCTTGTCAAAAATGTGTTTATACTTAGCCTTTGCATCAGATAGGCCTGCCTCCCAGGTATCCTTTAGTGTTTGGCTAAAAACTATTTGAGTAGCAACATCTGTTGCCTTACTAGTAATAGTGTTGTAGAGACCTAAATTTGATTAACACATCTAATCATATTTAGTGCCATCTAGGACATATTAGCTAAGTAATTAAATATTACCTAATTGACCTATGTCATCCCCTAACCCTAATTAATTCAGTTAATTGGCTATAGTCCTGATTAATTATTAAAAGCAACCAATAGCTTAATAATTAATTAAAACCCTATTCCCCTATTATTGAATGAATATGTTATTTATGTAATTCAATTCATTAATATTCCCTTTAACCCCTAACCTAACCTATCCCAACCACCTAACCTTGAGTTCTAACTCAACCCAACCTCTTCACACATGCTAACCTAACCAATCCCAACCACCTAACCCTGAGTTCAAACTAATCCCAACCTCTTCACCCATGCTAATCCTAATCCTAACCCTAATCCTTATCCTAAACTCTTCCTAATGATGTCACATTCCTAATCTTTGGATTAGGAATTCAATTCCTTCCCCAAAGTCAAATTTTTCAAGCCATGCTTATCCATAAGCATAAATATCCCTTATATCCTCATAAATATCCCTTACACCCTCATAAAATCCTCTTACATCCTCATAAATATCTCTTACATCCTCATAAATTCCTCTTACATCCTCATAAATGCCTCTTACACCCTCTTTATGAGCCTTATCTTCTAGAGGCTTCTTGGTCCATTTCCCAGGTATCCTTCAGTGTTTGGATAAAAACTATTTGAGTAGCAACATCTGTTGTCTTACCAGTAATAATGTCTAATGAACTGTCATCAAGAGTGGCAATTAAACCTTTGTCTTTCTTCAAGTGATTCTTCATAGACTCCATCTGGGGATTGAGTGTAGCTTGTAGCTCCAGGATTTCTAACCTTAGTTTGTGCTCTAAATTTTGGAGCTCTTGCTTCTTTTCCATTAGTTGTTTGATCTTTGAGTAATAAGCTTGTAGGGATCCAGGATTGGTTGAAATGCTCTTTAGCTTCTTGGTCAACTTTTGTTCAACAATTGCCTCTTTCTACTTGATCTCTTTAAGGAATTGGGAAATGGAACATAATTTCTGAAATAATAAAAGAATATCAGAAAAATTTCTCTTCATGTCAGTGCATGCTTCAAAAAGAGATACCTTAATAATCATATTTTGTCATTAGTATACAAAAGAAATAGTTTTTGAACTGTCGATAACATGATCACTTAAAGACAGTTTTATAGTGCATCCCGACACAATAGTTCACAACGGTCACCGAAAATGTTAAGTGCACTATCATTGACAGATAGTTTACAGTTTAAACTAAGAAAATAGTTTACAGAGTAAACCGACAGATTGGTCAAAGAAATCACCGAGCAAAGACTACAGAGAAACCCGAGCACTAGTCTATCGAGAGACAATTTTAATTCCAAGAAATGTGGATCTGAGTTACATGTCAGATAAAACACTTGAGTTTTATATTTAGCTTTATGCATATCTTTAAAACCATTTCTTGAGGGACAAGTAAAGCACAATTAATTTTTTTAATCAGTCTAACTGATTGAAAACATGAAAACTAGGAGATCAAGGTCAAGTTGTAAACCTTTGATCGTAGAGTTTTTATTGTAAAGAGTGAAACATAAATAAGGTCAATTCATTGTATAAATAGATGTAGTAATCAATCAAAACAACATGATTGTAGCTGCAACAAACATCTATGGATCAAACAAAGAGTTTCATGTAGAAGGACACAAAAATAAGAATTCAGTTATGATGAACAAGATTCAAGGCTACCGAGCAGAACATAGGTATTAATCAATCACTATAGGTGATACACATATCTTATGAACTTAAAGGATCTATATTCAAAAATTCAAGATTGCATACTATTAGATCAACAAGTATTTTTGACTTCTCTCTAACAATTGTAGCAAATAGAAGAAATCCTTTAAGAAGGTGGACTTAATAGTCTTTTTGTAAATCTCTTAACTGAGTGCACATTTAACAATGTTGTTGAAATCTCTTAACCGAGTAGACCTTAACTAGTCTAAAATGTTACTCTTGATAGGGTAAAATCACCACAAGTGATCACACTTGTAGCCTTAACGGACTCCTCCATTCTTCAGATATTTAAGCTTTGTGGGTTTCATCCCCACCGTAATTTTTACCTTCTAACAGGGATTTTTTGCATTACCAATTCTTGTGTCATCTGTACTTACATTTCATGAATGTTTACATGTAATCATATTTATGTTTTGATATTACATGCATAAGGTAGAGAAGTAATATGGTCGGTAATGCAAGTAAATATTACTAAAGGTTAAAGTGATAAAAAATTTAAGGGTAATGATTCACCCCTCCCCTCTCAATACACACAACTCCATTATTTCAACAATTGGTATCAGAGATAGATCTCTTATTTGAAAAGGTTTAAATTGTATGTGATAAAACCCACCTGTCCAACACAATCACTCAAACATGCAAACAACAAGGATTATCCATTATAAATCATAAACAATTTAGCATATTCAAATGAAAGATTGAAACAAAAGAGTTTATACCACAACCTCCGATGAGCCAAACAAGTGCACCCAAGCCTTGTTGATTTGCTCTTAGAGATATTTGTGCGTGTGCTCTGCAGACACAATATTAGAAATCCCACTAAATTACTTGTATTCTATGGATGAAAGATAAATGCAATTAATGGATACAATGAAGAGCTCAAGAACAAGTATGAGGAACTTGTCTCAAGCCTCCACCAAATTATGATAATGAAGATGCAAAAAATGTACTAACATGCTATGCAAGATTAGATGAAATTAAGAACTAGATTATTTCCATTATCTCTAAGATGTGATTTCTAGATTTTCTAAGATCATAAACATGAAAATGCACTATAAAAATTCAAACACTAAACTAGCATGATAACAATACATAAATGAGAGATGATTTGCTCTTGACAATGACCTCTATTTATAGATTTTTTGGAGGAGAGAGAGGGCTTGGATGAGGTGGAGCTCATGTGACATCCACATAGGTGCCACATGAGGGACACATAAGCCATGCAAGAGGCCAACTTTTCTCACACATGTGTGAGCAAATTTTGATGTGATGGGTCAAGGTTTACTTAAAGTACACATGTGAAGGATCTTGTAAGAGGTGTAAGAGTTTTAGTCCAATGAAACACTTTTAGAAAGTGTAAGAAGGTGTCATCATGGGTGTAAAAAACCTTGTTGGCACCAAATTAAGATTATTTGGAAAAGTCAATCTTTGAAAATTCACTCACACATGTGTGAACAAATAATTAGGACTAATATGTGTAGGAATCAAGAAATTATCCTAATTAACCTTAGTTAATTAGTGAGTAGGTCTATTTGGTGAGAGTGATGTGAGGTAGGGTAGGATCTAGGTTCAAATTAACTTAATCCAAATTAAATTTAGATTAATTATAGTTTAGTAGAATTAATTCATGTAGAGGAATAAATAAATTAAAAATTTATTTAAAAGGAATTAATGGGGCGTGTGTGTGTGAAATAGTGCACCTGTTACCTGCGACACAACACTTCAATAGATCATTATATTAGTGAAAATAAGCATAAAAAGCAAGTGTTTCAAGCTTAAACACTAAAAATGATCTATTTCTTCCTATCTAGGAGGAGTTTAAAGAATGCCATAATCTTTCCCTCAGAACAAATCAGTGACATATACAACCTAAGAATGGAAGATTTGAGAGAAAAGTAATCTAAATGCTTACTAAACATGCATATTAGCTCTAAAAAGTGTGATAATAACAATGCATAAATATCAAAACTACAATGCAATATGAATTCACAATTAATCTAAACAACATAACAATGCTTTCAACTCTAAAAATTAAGAGCCATTTGAGCTCAAAAACTCATTTTATTTATAGAAGAAATGAGGAGAGAGAGGGGGGACAAGGTTCATTAATGGAGGTGTAAAAATCATTAATGAGATGTAAGATCCATTAATGCCAAAGGCATTAATAAGGCATGGGCTTGAGGAATCTCCATTAATGAGACATTAATGGGAACAATTAAGAAGCATGGTGAGGAGTGTAAGTCCAAGCTTGAAAAAGTGGACTTAGAGGGAGTCAAGCTTGAGAAAGTTGACTTTGTCAAGTGGGTTGGATTCCTAATCACAAAATAAGGAATGTGACATAATTAGGAAGTGGGTTAGGATAGAATTAAGATTAGGATTAGATTTAGCATGGGGGAATAGGTTGGGATGGGTTTGAACCCAGGGTCAAGGTGGTTGAGATAGGTTAGGTTAGGGGTCAAAGGGAGAATTAATGAAATGAATTACATTTAATATATTCATCCAAAAATAGGGAATTTAATTATTTAAGCATTTAATTGCTTTGGATAATTAATTAGGACTATAGCCAATTAATTAGATTAATTTAGGCTAGAAAATAGACTTTTTGTAAGTGATTAGATATAATAGGGATTTATTTAATTCCTTTTAAATTAATTACCTTAGCCAAGTATTGATTTGAATTGTTTTGAGTTGATTTGAATTGAATTGATTGGTTTTGATTGGCTAAAGTGATTAATAAAATTGGAGATTAAATATGATTTGAATGAATTATGCTAGCTGATTGAAGAGTTGTCTGGACATAATTGGGGGTATGATCACACTAAGGGAAAATAGGGTCTATAGTAAGAGCATACCAAATTAGGGTGGTTACATTTGCCCCTCTTTGAATTGATGTGCGAGCAACACATTGATTCAAAGAAAGTTTTGATGTTGACTTCAGAAAGTTTGATAATTTCACTCACGATCGAATGAAATGCCTGATAAGATCATAAGATCAGTCTTGCACTTGGTTGAACTAAATTGATAGAATTGACTTTGAACTTGGTTGTCATACAAAGGTCAATAAAAGATCTTAAAGATATCAATTCTGAACTTGGTTTTCGTCCAAAGATTGATAATACTGATTTTGAACTTGGTTGTCGTCCAAAAGTCAGTATGAAGTTGCCAGGAGTTTAGTAAGAATCTTTTAAAATGAGGTAATGCAAGATATCTTGCTCATGAGAACCAAAGATTTCTATCCAACAGTTCCAACTTTAGTCAAGGAAAATGTCATGCCCCTAGTTTTTTGGTGATGAAGTCATTTTTAATGTTGTTTCAAGAAAGAATTTGATTGATAATAGTGTGGTCATGTCCCCTCAGGAACTAAATCAAAGGAAAAGAATAAAAATCCTTATGTTGAAATAATGTATCACTTGTAGGAACGGGTGGGGAAAGAAAGAATGAATTAGAAGTGAAGGAAAGAAGGTGTGTTAAGAGTAAACACACGAGTACCAAGTTACTTACGTGAAAAATGTGAGTTCGGTTTCGTTCCCGATTGATCAAAGAGTTCGGGAATCATGGATATCAATAAGATAGATGATGTAATTAACTTGGATTTTAGATGAAAAATAGATTTTATTTTGAGCTCAAATGCCTTTTATGCTGTTCTCTTTTAAAATGAATCAGGAAATCTTTAAATGCATCTATATGTAGACTCTTAGGACTATCATTGATTTGCAGATATTGTAACATTTTATCATCATTGGTCACTTTTCAGAACGGATACTACCTGATAGTACAACCATCACTAATACCCACTGATATTATGAAAGTATGAATACTATTTTTATTGGATGAAATGTTGGAAATAGACTTAGGCATCAAGGAATAGAAGCCAGGATAACAGATTAGTCACCTTCCTTTTACTATATTAGATTCTATGTAAGGTAAGATATTGGACTCGCAATGACCTTGAAAATTCATATCTTTGGGTACATTATGCTTCATATACTTTAGTGAGAATTCGACTTTAGAAAATAGACAAGGAAATTGTTTCAACCTCACCGTAGTTTACACATAACAAAGATCGAGATATATGTGGCTATCCACTCATGTTGGCAGCTCTTACCATAAACATTGAAGTTAGGTGAAATTTATAGGATCATTTGAAATCAACCACCATATACAGAAAACCAAGAAAATGTTATGCCCCCTATCCTTGTGACTCTTTGTCTTTGCGCAGACGTCATGGAGTAACTCAAAAGACATAACAAACATCAATTGTGAATCAATCAAATAAAATTCATAACCACTTAGATGCCCCTAGTTAAAACATCATCAGTGCATAAAAGGGTCATGATCAAACCAAGGTGAAACTGTGTGCTTAAGTAGTATTCATTTTTCAGTCACAGTAGAGATTCATCAATCAAAAATTTAGATTTTAAGCAAAAGGTATTCCATGTCTGAGGATAGCCTTGTCCTGTTTGTAATCTAATGTCAATTTTAGGAACACCGTTTAGGTGAGTACAATGTTTGTACCATCCTTGTTTTGTGAAAGTGACATCCTGGTGTAAGTATAGAGAAACATCATGTTATAAGATAAACCACCCTAGGATGACCTAGAAAATGCAACCTAACATGCCAACAAAGATGCCCCCAGTGTAGAATGACTTGTTCCTAAGATAGAAATGCAGACAAATCCCAAGCAAGGATAATATATATGTAAGGAAATAGAGTCAACTCATAGCACAAGTGTAATCGTGAAGGTGTAGTATTGGAAATGTATTGATAGATAGAGCGCAGAATACAAGTGGTGCCTGATTGCCAGGTTTTCACCACTTGGAAAGATCTTTTCTTTCTTTTTTCTACCAAGATGTTTGTTTTACCAGGTTTTCATCAAGGCACTTTTTTATTTTTCAATTTTTTTGCTATTTTTGCTTTTTTGAATGTTTTTGTAGTATCAAGGCACCTGTTTGCTAGGTTTTCACCAAGGATATCTTTCTTCAAGACCTTTTCCACTATTTTTGAATTTTCTTCAGGATCAATTTTCTGAATGTTTTTGGTATTTTCTAATATTTTCACTGCACTGGCTCTACTAGCCAAATATCAAGCGTAGAACCACTTCAAGTGTAGAGTATTGATAGGATCTAGAAGGAAATCTCCCTCAGGTGTAGCTAGTTAATAATCTCTAGTCCCAAAAGTAGTAGTGATAACATAGGGTCCCATCCAATTAGGTTTAATTTTCCTTTTTGTTCTCTATTAGGCTAGTTCTTAGGGTTCTCCTTTAGGATGAGATCCCCCCACTTGAAATTGTCATGGCTTAAACTTTTTGTTGTACTCTTTGGACATTCATGCTTGGTAGACTTTCAGATGGTCGAACGCCTGTTGTCTGCATTCATCAAGTAGTTCTAAAGAATTCACCCGATCAATGTGGTATTGTTCATTAGTAACAAGAGCTTGTAAGGATACCTACAAAGATGGGAGTTCAACCTCAATAGGTAGTATTTCTTCAGCGCCATAGACTAGGGAAAATGGTGTGGCTCGAGTTGGTGTTCTAATGCTTGTTTTGTAGGCCCAAAGTGTTGTATTTAGTTGTAAATGACAGTCTCTGTCAGACTTACTCATAGTTTGGTGTAGGATCTTGAGAATATTTTTGTTAGATGCCTCAGCCTATCCATTATCTTGAGGGTAATAGATTGAGGAGCAATGTTGAGTGATGTTGAACTATTCACAAAGGTCATCAATGTCTTGGTTTTTAAATTGGCCCCCATTGTCTGTTACAATTGAAGAGGGTATCCCATATCTACAAATAATGTAGTTCAAGATGAACATAGCCACCTTTTTGCCAGTGGCTTTGATTAGCAGCACAGCTTTGACCCACTTCATGAAATACTTAGTGGCCGTAATGATGAACTTGTGTCCATTTGAAGAATTAGGATATATTTGTCCAACCAAGTCAAAGGCCCATTGCTGAAATGGCCAATGTGTTATAAATGGTATGAGTTCCCTGGTAGGAGGATGGATGAGGTTTCCATGTGTTTGACATTTATGACATGCTTTGGAAAATTGAATAGCATCTCTTTCCATTATTGGCCAGTAATAGCCTACTCTGACCAGTTTCTTAGCCAATGAAAAGTCATTTGAGTGTGATGTACATACACCTTTGTGGACTTATTTTAATGCGTGATCTGAATCTTTGTGTTCTAAACATCTAAGAAGTGTACATTGAGACCTCGTATATATAAGTTATTAGTTATGAGGACATAACGCGATGTTGTCCTAATCAAGGCTCTTTTTTCATTTCTAGATAGATCATTCGGAATGGTTTGGTCAGTTAGGTAAGCAATGATCTTAGCATACTGGGGTTGGTCTTGGGTGGTCAAAGCACAAATTATTTGGTATTCAAGGGTATCAAAGGCTAGGTAGGATAATTCTTCCACCAAGAAGTCATAGAAGAATTGATGTTCCTCCAGTTGTAACATGGATGCTAGTGTCTCCATAGCATCTGCAACCTTATTCTCTATTCTAGGTATCTGTTGGAATGTGATGAAGACAAAGTACTTCTTTAATTCATCCACTAGTTGTTTGTAGGGTATCAAATTTTCATCTTTCGTCTGATAATCTCCATTTACTTGATTGATAATGAGCTGGGAGTCACCATATACATGTAACTCTACAATTTTCCACTCTATAGAGAGCTTAAGACCGTTTACCAATGCTTCATATTCAGAAATGTTCTTTGTGCATGGAAACACCAATTTATAAGACTTGGGTATCTTGTATCCTTGAGGAGTTATGAATAGAACCCCTGCTCCAAAGCCTTATTGTGTGAAAGAACCATCAAAGTACATCTTCCACAGAGATTTAGTTAAATGCATAATTGTTGCATTAGGGAATTCAATCCTCAACAATTCATTATCTTGGAGTGGTGAATTAGCTAGTTGATCTGTGAGGACTTGTCCTTTAATAGCTCTTCGGTCAACATATTCAATGTCAAATTCACTCAGGATGAGGACCCACTTTGCCAGACATCCTGTTAATGCGATCTTTCTTAGAAGGTACTTCAAAGGATCTATCTTGGTGATGAACCTTATTGTATGTGATAGCATGTAATGTCTCAATTTTTGTGATGCAAAGACAACTGCTAAGCATACTTTTTCAATAATGTTATAATTGAGCTCATAGGCCACTGGTGTTCTATTGATGTAGTAGATTTCTCTTTATTTCTTAGTTTCATCCTCTTGTGCCAGCACTAATCCTAGTGATGTGGTTGTAGCTGAAATATATAGGAGTAATGGCTTTCCATGAATGGGTGCCATAAGAATAGGAGGAGTAGCTAGGTACTCTTTTAATTATTTGAAGTTGGCTTCATAATGCTCATCCCATTTGAAGGTGACACCTTTATGTAGAAATTTGGTAAAGGGTTGTTCTCTATCTGCGAGTTGTGACATGAACCTCCTGATTGACTGGAGTCTTCCTTGTAATGTCCTCATTTGACTAATATTGCGTGGAGGAGTCATTTCTAGTATAGCTTTGACTTTTTCAGGGTCTACCTCAATTCCTTTTGCTAAAACAACGAACCCTAAGACCTTTCCTGATTGGACCCCAAAGGCACATTTCTTGGGATTGAGCCTGAGTTGAAATTGCTCTATACGATCCAAGATCTTTCTTAAGTCATTAATATGAGTATTTCTTTCTTTTGATTTGGCTAAGGTTTCATCCATGTAATCCTCCATGTTTTTATGCATCATGTCATGGAATATAGTGGTCATTGCTCTTTGCTATGTAGCTCCTGCATTCTTCAGCCCAAATGGCATGACATTCCAACAAAAGGTTCCCCATGCACATGTAAATGCGATCTTCTCTTGATCTTTAGGAGCAATTTTAATTTGGTTATAGCTTGAGAAACCATCCATCAGTGAGTGCATTTGGTATCTGGCTATGAGGTCTATGATCATATAAATATTAGGTAGTGGGAAATCATCTTTAGGACATGCCTTGTTTAAGTCCCTAAAGTTTGTGTAGATCCTGAAAGATTTATCTGATTTAGATACTGGGACTACATTAGAGATCCATCCTGCGTAAGCGACGACTCTAATGAATCCAACCTTCAATAATTTCTCTAGCTTTGCTTTTACTAGTAATGCAACATGAGGATGCATCTTTCTTAATTTTTGTTTCATAAGTTTTATCCCAAGAGCTATAGATAAATGGTGCATGATTAAGTCAAGATCTAGTCCAAGCATATCAGTATAAGACCATGCAAAGTTGATCTTCTTTTCCTTCAGGAACTCTGTGAATTGTACTTTTTCCTCTTCTAAAAAATATTGTGCCAGGTGAATAATTTGAGGAGACTCAGCTGTGCCCAAGTTAATTGGTTCTGTTGGTTCTATCAGTACTGAAGATCTTTCTTGGAAGTGCTCAGGGAGGATATCAAGAATCTCATCCTTTGGCACCCCTAAGAGGTTTTCACCATTAGATATGTTTTTTGTTTTTACTTTATTAGAGTATGATACTGCCACAACGTGGTTTTCACCATCAGTTATTTTCTTCTTTTTATTTTTCAATTTTTGAATGAGAAACTTGATATCCTCTTGTGACATATTCATGCTCCTTGCATTGGTGGAAGAAGGATAAGGTTCACAAGCATTTAGATAGAAAGCTAAGGTGTAGTCATTAGGAAATTTCATGATAGGATTAGGATTTGTATTAGTCCAATCAATTAGATTTGGGTTTATCAAAGACAAGGAGTCAGGCTTCGGGAAGGACAACATGGTGTTAGCATCAAGACTATTAACTAACAAGATGTGTTCTGTTAAGTTAATTTCTTCGATGTTTAGATCAATAAGGGTTAGATCATCATTAAAAGGGTTGTTGTTAGTTATATGTGGACCAAACTCTAGTGACTCATTAGTGGAACTTTCATCTTCATATCTACATAAAAGGAGGCTTCTTGCCTTTTGCCTTTGAAGGTCTTCTAAACCTAGGAGAGGACTAGTCTCTTCATCAAAGATTGGGGGAAGGAATTCCTCCTCCGCCTCAGAAATATCAACATTGTTGGGAGTAGTGTCAGGATGATCGTTGGGTGCTGATGGAGCTGCAAACATGTGAATCACATCTATTTCAATGTCTTCTGTGGTGACAGATAGCTCATCCCATTCATAATCATGAGAGTCAGTTACTTTTTCATTAGATCTGTTTAAGAATTTAGCAATAGTTATCTGATGTACCCGATTAGCCACCTATGAATCAAAGTGTGGTAAATCAAGGACATGTGTGATTGTAACTAACTACCCCCAGTTAGGATGTGAATCATGTTGCTGGGATGTGCTCTCAATAGCCGTTTCTATTAAGGGTACCTCTGGATTATCTTCGGTCATTTCTCCTACCTCTTGAATAGGAGCTTGTGTTATCAAAGGCACATGAATGTTTTGTGGTACCTCAAAGTTTGGCACATATTGCTCTCCTTGATATTCAGTATTTTCCATACCAACATGTAATAATATTTCATAGGACCACTGTTCTAGTTTTGTTTCCTCTATTTCATCACTCCCTTTGTCTGAGATCAGACTATCTTTTGAAATAGGTTTGTCAGATTCATTATTAAAACCCAGTCCTATTTTGTCTCTGGTATTCCTAAATTTCATGTACACAGGTTCAATAAGTCCTCTTCTGGTGTTGCCTAGAGGTCCTTTTCCTTTGTATTCCATTTGTTTGAGGAGGTTGTATCCTTTACCATACTATTCTGGGGATATTTCTACATGCTTGACTTCAGCTTCCTTTGGTTCTCCCTTATAAAGCCAGTCCAAGGCTGCCTGTTCTTCTGTGTTATCTAAAGAAGATGTGGACACCTTAACCATGCTAGTTGCTTTATGGATTTCTAGATCTTTAGCTACAGCAGGTGTGAAAGAAGAGGAAGGTCTTCCATAAGATTTGGGTGACACTTGTAATTCTGTCAGTGATGGAGTCATGTCTAGCTTGTATTCTCCCATACCTGTTTCTTCAAGTTTTAAATTTTTTCCAAAGCTCTTCATCACTATGTCTTTGGTATTCTCAGGAGAAATCTCATCCCTAGCTTCCTTGTTATGTGGAATCATACTGCCTGCCTTGATATTTTTGCAAGTATAATTAGCATCTGCTCGAATTGTTACCTCCACCCCATTATGTGGGAACTTGATACATTGGTGGTAAGTAGATGGTACAACTTGCATTTTGTGGATCCAAGGTCTCCCTAATAGGATGTTGTAGGCCAAGGGTAGATCCAAGACTTGACATATGACATTCCTCTTAACCGGCCCGATTTTAATGGGCAGAAAAATAAGACCTTTAGAGGATCTTTCTTCCTCATCATAAGCCTTGATAGTGATTTTACTCCTAGAATCAATGGTTTGTTCTGAGAGACCCAAATTTCTGATTAGATCAAGGGTACAAATATTCAATCCTGCACGTCCATCTATCAAGACACGTCTAACATGAGATTTATGAATAAGGACTTCAATGTGAAGGGGTTGATTGTATGGATGTGTCAAAGATTTATCATCCTCTTCAGAAAAAGAAAGATAATGTGGCGTTGAAATGTGATTAACCATCACTTGGAATTTGTCTACATCAAGGTCCTTTGGGATATTTGTGGCATGTAGGGCTTGTTCCAGGATTTCCCTATGCACTATGGATATTTTAAGCAACTCAAAGATGGAAATTTTAGCGAAGGTCTGTTGCAATTGATCCACCAAGTTATAATTTGTTGCAGGGATAGTAACAATTTGTTTTGGTGTTGTTGGTTTGGGAATAATAATAATAGGAACCTTGGATATTATTGCTGGTTTGGATGAGGATCTAGGTCCTTTGATTGTAACTTGTGCTTGACTCTGAGTCACTGCATTTTATTGGGAATAGGTGTCTTTAACACCCCTGATTGTGACCACATTAATTGACTCAGTTTTAATGTCTAGCATATTGATCACATTGTCATTATTGGAGTAGGTGTAGTTTACTTCATTACCTTTTCCTTTAGATGCTTCCCCCTTGTAATTAGGGAATGGTTTGTTAAATTTCGTGTGATATCCATTGGTAGTGTGTCCATCCACTTTGATCTTTCCTCCTTCGATAAGGTCTTGGATAAAATGTTTGAGTTTAAGACAATTTTTAGTCTTGTGTCCTTTGTTCTTGTGAAAAACACAATAGGAATTGTCATCCCACCACCTGGGTTTGACCTTCGGCTCCCATAGTTTGGAATCTGGGATTGTGAGAACCTTGTTGTCTAAAAGTGTATTCAAAACGGTTTCAAGAGGCTCTCCCAAAGGAGTGAATGTTCTTTGAGGTCTGGAAGTCCACGGTCGACCCTTGTTATTCTCGTTGTTTTCTTTAGGTAAGGAGGTTGTTACCTTGGCATCTTTGCTTTTTTGTATGCTATTGGTTAGGTTGAACACCTCAAGTTTAGGGTTAAAATTAGATGCATCCACTACTCAATCATTGACAACATTTTTGTTTTGTTTCCACTATTTAGGCTTGGAGTTGGAGCTGGTAGATTTGTTTTCATTTTGAAGAGTGATCTCCCCCTTTTTGACCATAACTTCTTCGATACATATGGCATTCTTGATCATCCTATCAAAGCCAGGGGAATCTTGCATTTGCAATGTGTAGTTCAATTCAGGTATCAAGTTATTAACAAAGATTTTCATCTTTTCAGATTCGGGAATAGCCCTTGAATACCTTGCAAAGATTTTCCTCCACCTTTGTAGGAAGTGTGTAAATGACTTGCCAGTCTTTTGTTTAGTGTTACACAGATCCATCATAGTCACATTATGCTAGATATTGTAGGAGTAATGTTGGATAAATCATTGAATTAAATCCTCAAAAGTCTTTACCTTAGGTGTAAGTTTTGAGATCCACTCCATGGCATTGCCACCTAGGCTTCCTGAAAAGAGCCACATGAGGTATGTAGGTTCATGCATGTATTCTATGCTCAGAGTGCAAAATTCTTTGACGTGATCATGTGGGTCAGTCTCTCCTATATAGTTGTTGTATTTCAGTCTTGCCATGTTGGGAGGAAACGGGACCATAGTAATACTCTTGTCAAAAGGAAATGGATAAATAGTGTCCAAAAGTATGTCATTTTGGGTTTTTCCTTCTCTTGTTTGAGCATCACAAGCTCAGTTTGCATTAAGGTTAGTTGTTTGGAGAGAATGGAGATAGGATTTGACACCTCCTTTTCTTTTAGTTGTTCGACGTCATAATCCAGAGGTAATTTTACACCCGTGGATTCTAGATGGAGAAAGTCTTTCTCTTTATCCTCCCCAATTATCTTTTCCAATGTCTTTTGGAATTTCTTGCTTTGCTTAAGCTTATTGTATTCTTCCTTAGTGATGTCTTCTGCACTATCTGAATCAAATATAGGATGGTCAAATTTGGGTTCTTCTTTGTCATCGTTATCTTCATGATTTTGGGTTTTGCCATTGTCATATTCTTCAAACACCTCACTCCATTCGTGAGTGTTTCTGTCCATTTATAGAGAGTCTAAATCAAGCAGGGAACTGCGGGATGTTTCTCCTTGAAAGTGCAGTAATCTATGAAGCACTTTTGATTCATTAGAAGTCTACTTGTTGCTTCTTGTGCTAACCATGAAGTTGTATCTCAACTTTGTCAAAGTTTTTTGATAGTGTCAGGTAGTATCTTGAATCGTTCAAGTGAGTGTGACTAGGTAGATTTGTTGTTTGGGTTTTGATGGAAGTAAATGATTCTAGCATTAGAGGGTTAGAATTCCCTGATAGTGAGCTGGGAATCAAGTTGTTCTAAGAAATGGATAGACCACACATATTGAGACTGATTGTGAGAAACTGACAGGACATGCAAGGTAGACATTTTGAAAAAGTGTTTTGACACAACAACAGGGAAACCAGAAAAGACAATAGGGATAGAGTAAAGAGCCAAAAGGGTATCCAAATCAACTGATATTTTCTGAGAAACTAATCTGCAAGCACCCACTGTCCTAGATGTGAGCTCCTAGATGCGAGCTAGGAAATACAGGATATGAGCTCCTGATGGACTAAATGCAACCTTTGACCCTAGATGCGATGATGTGCTTACCAAATATGATGCAGGATACCAAATACGAGCCCTGATACCAGATATGAGCCAATAAATATAGGATGCAAGTTTCTGGTGTCTCTGTCAGTTTTTGTCAATTTTGTAAAATGCATTCTGGGAGTGCGTGAAGTTTGTTTGATTGCAGATTGCATTCTAAGACCTATCGGTGAGTGAAAAACACATGTGTAGACCAAGGATTGAATTTTTTTACTTTTTTTGCAAGATTTTATCTTGTTAGTGATCTTTCAGACACATCAAAAAGTTTTGCATTGTTAGGGGAACAAACACGTCCTATGCCCTATTTTCTAGGTAGAGGATGAAAATTCTTTCTCATTGACTTAGGTACACACTCAAATGCTAATCAAAATACAACCATCACCAAGCATGCAATGGCTCTAGTCATGATGTTGTATTAGTCGACTCAAAATGCAAGTGAGGGAACAATATGACAAGTGTCTTGGGGCAAATACTTTTTGCCTTGCACAAGGATTATCACCCTTTCAGAGGTGAATCGGGTAGTTTTGTCTATGAAGCTCGTTGTTTATGATGGGGCAATCTGTTTGAAACTGTCTCCCATAGAATTTCCTTAAGGAAAAATTGAGGCGTATAGCCCTATGAGTACCTAAATACGTGTAGTCTTGCAAGCAAGATTCAAGCGGCTCCGCACTACACATACCCAAGCATGTTCAAGGAATGATGTCAGAGTTCTAGGAACAAAACTAATTCCGTCTTCTGAGGCTTTAGCCTATGAGGAAGCAATTATTTATAGTGAGTTGGAAGGGTTAGCGTAAAACCTATCCTCACTTGGGTCATTCCCAAGAGATTTTTCCCTCAATTGGTAGGCCCTCTACTATTTAAATAAGCATACAAAGGATTGGCGAGCGTAGGATGTTTAGATTTCAGATTCTTCAAAAGAAGAAGAGCATACTCTCCTAATCCATGCCGTTTTCTCCCAAAACAATTTCAATCCAACGGTTCTTTCCCTCAAGCAATGTTGTACCTGATTTAAGATGTTCCTATTTTATGAAAATAGGAAGCGTGAAAGAAAATTTGCTTTGTTCAATTTCCCCAAAGTTAGATGATTTGCTTGTTCAATTTATGATCCAAAACTTAGACAATGAGATTTTCTTGTTCAATTATCCACAATGTTAAATGATTTGTGTTTGTTCAATTACTGATTCCAAAAATGAATTAAAGTGTAATTTTGCTTGTCCATTTACCTCCAAATTCCTTCACAAGTGTTAAACCAACGTCTAATTTTATGATTTTCCTTTAAAGGAAAAGAGCATAGTAATCTGGTTGTTTTAAAAAATGTTGAGAAAATGTGTTACATTTTGAAAGGAAAGAAGAAATGGAGGTCAAGAAAAGGGGATGGCAACCTGAAAAATGACAAGTTAGTATTCTTTTTCCCCGCTCTTTCAACTTTGAAAGCAACCTGCAAACACTAGTTAGGTTGTTCAAAAGATCAAATCAACAAATGGTTAAAGTGTTAGGGGTTAGGCAATGAAGTTCACAAAAATTTCAACCAGATACGATCCTAGAATTACAGAAAACAATGCAACAAACCAGATGTGAGCCTCTGCTACTAGATGCAACAAAATTTTTACCAAATGCGAGCCTATACTAAAAATGACCCAGGAAATCCTGGATGCTAGCCTAGATTTCTGTGATACGAGGGCGTATTCTAGATGCGAGCCTGTGCTACTAAAAATGAGCCTGGACCTGAAATCTGGGAAGACAAATTGGTGAAAAATGAGTTTAAAATGAGGCCAAATTTGAAACCGCGCCCCATAATGGGTGCCAAAAATGTGTGTGTGAAATAGTACACCTGTTACCTGCGACACAACACTTCAATAGATCATTATATTAGTGAAAACAAGCATAAAAAGCAAGGGTTTCAAGTTTAAACACTAAAACCGATCTATTTCTTCCTATCTAGGAGGAGTTTGAAGAATGCCATAATCTTGCCCTTAGATTATGCACAAATCAGTGACATATACAACCTAAGAATGGAAGATTTGAGAGAAAAGTAATCTAAATACTTACTAAACATGCATATTAGCTCTAAAAAGTGTGATAATAACAATGCATAAATATCAAAACTACAATACAATATGAATTCACAATTAATCTAAATAGCATAACAATGCTTTCAACTCTAAAAATTAAGGGCCATTTGAGCTCAAAAAATCATTCTATTTATAGAAGAAATGAGGAGAGAGAGGGGGGAAAAGGTTCATTAATGGAGGTGTAAAAATCATTAATGAGATGTAAGAGCCATTAATTCCAAAGGCATTAATAAGGCATGGGCTTGAGGAACCTCCATTAATGAGACATTAATGGGAGCAATTAAGAAGCATGGAGAGGAGTATAAGTCCAAGCTTGAGAAAGTGGACTTAGAGGGAGTCAAGCTTGAGAAAGTTGACTTTCTCAAGTGGGTTGGATTCCTAATCAAAAAATAAGGAATGTGACATCATTAGGAAGTGGGTTAGGATAGAATTAATATTAGGATTAGATTTAGCATGGGGGGAATAGGTTGGGATGGGTTTGAACCCAGGGTCAAGGTGGTTGAGATAGGTTAGGTTAGGGGTTAAAGGGAATATTAATGAAATACATTACATTTAATATATTCATCCAAAAATAGGGAATTTAATTATTTAAGCATTTAATTGCTTTGTATAATTAATTAGGACTATAGCCAATTAATTAGATTAATTTAGGCTAGAGGATAGGCTTTTTGCAAGTGATTAGATATAATAGGGATTTATTTAATTCCTTTTAAATTAATTACCTTAGCCATGTATTGATTTGAATTTTTTTGAATTGATTGGTTTTGATTGGCTAAGTGAACTGACAGTATACACCCAACATCATTGGTAAACGATGAAGAATCAGAACAAAGAGATGACACTGACGGATAGTCAGCCGTCGGTGAAGGTGAATAATTGAGTGACTTTGAGTCAACTGAATCTGATGCACCACTAGCAAAGAAACCAAGAAATACTGCTACATCAAGGACTAGAAGTAAAACTTCCAAAGATGCAGACTCACCACCGGTTAAGAAAGGTACAGTGATGAATTATAAGAGAAAGCCTCAAATTGGGAAACATGCATCGAGGTAGAGAAGAAGATACATTAGAGGAAAAGAGGATAAGGAAGACACTAATAAGGATGAGAAAGAAAAAGGAATCCAAACAAAAAAGCTCAAAGTTCCTTAGACAATATATGAGATTGCAACATTAATCATCAAATCAGGAGGCATATCAAATTCTAAGGTTAGACAACGGCTAACTCTAAAACTCGAGGATCAGAATAAAATAGAAGAAGCCATCATCAAGGCAATGATTACATTCAAATATGTACCTATACAATTTAATAAGATGATGCCACAAAATATTAATGATAGAATATCGGCTAAGTGGACTTATGCCTTGCACACATAAAAATAAATAAGGGAAAGATCCCTACTTACAATCATGCCACCTGAGCCCATAGTTACAGAAATTGATGAAGCTATGAAGCAGTATGCCAAGAAATTATCAGCAAAGATGAGAGCATACAAAGTGCTAGAGGACAGGTTACTAGAGCTTCAAAAAGAAAGTGATGATATTTGGAATGAAATATTCAATCCACTGAAGGAGGATATAGCAAACCGTGAGAAGGTATTTCTTCTAACCGAGACACCTCACAATGAAGAGAAGGAAGAAACACTGAGACCTGAGACAATATTGATCAAAGACACCGAGGATGTCACTCCATTTGACTTAACCACCGAAGCTAGCAAAGTCATGGATGACATACCTGAAATCTTGCAATCATTAGGGGAAACACCAGACATAACAATACTAGATGTCACTGAAGGTGATCCTAATGATAAAGAAAAGGAAGATGAAGATGTCATTAGTGCCTTCGATCCTACCATTGAAAAAGACACTACAGATAATGTAGAGGCAAATATACTAGGTAAAATCCCTTTATTGATACAAGCAATCAATGTTATTTATGAATCACAACAAACACCGCCTAAGCTTACTGCAAACTCACCAAAGGAAAAAAGGTGAAGACCATGGTGAAAAGAAAGATACAAATGAAGGGAAGCAATATGCGAATGAGGAACAAAAGGATGCAACTAAGGAGAAGAAAAATACAAGTTAAGAGCACAATGAGAGTGATGCCACTGTAAAGAACGCCAAAGAGGAGAATAAAGCTACAAATACATAAAAGGTTGATGTGGAGACATACACTATCAACCAACATCAACATACAAAGCAACATACAAAATTTACCTCTCCTCCCAAGCACTCACCAAAAGAAATAGAGAAAGAAAAGGAACTTTCTATGGTAATTCATTCACCTGCTTCCAACACAATTTCAAAGAAGAAGAAGAAGAATAAGGCACTGGTCACACTTGAAGAGATAATAGAAATACCTGACTGTGATTTGAGAACACTATATTATGAGTCACTTACAAAGTATGGAGAACTTTGTAAAAGAAAGACAATAAAGGATATGCTCAAGAAGGAGCACAATAACTCCCAAGGCTTGGATACAACCAAAGAAATACTATTACAGATTGTTCCTGACACCGACATTGATCAAAATGCTCCTATAATTGATCAATTAGAAACACTTACTAATGCCATCACATCATAGAATGTAGATGTAGACAAGGTAATTGAGGAATGTGCTGAGCAGAAGTGTCAATACAGGATTACAGAGAAAATCAGCCAAGAAGTGGCAGAACAAAAGGTAAAAATTTCTGAATTCATTACTACAATAGAACCAATCTTATCAGAATTAGTCACCTTAATTCAAAATTTGTGCACATTAGAGACTTTCACTACTGAGCATAGTGAATAGATAGCCAAAATTGATGAAGATCTTAAGACTAGTGCACAATGTCTCACAACTGAGGAGAATGCATTCTAGTTGAATTATGACAAGATTATGGAAGCAAAATAGTTGAGACTTGAACTTGAAAAAGAACAAAGAAGAATCCAAGATGAGGTAACTGAGCTACAGGCTGTGTTACTCCCGAATCTCACACTACTGTTAAAACACATGAATTCAACAAAAGAATTGATTGCCACCCCAGATATGTCTGTTACAGAGAGAATATATGACATGCATGCCAGACTCACCTTGGAATTCATGACCCTTGAGCACCTCAAAGAGTAATGGGAGAAGCTAATGGAGGACATTCAAAAATCCCATTCCCACATTTTTGACAAGTTGTAAGTATTACACCTTTGTCATTATTTTCAAAAAAAGGGGGAAATGATATGATAAAAGGGGAAATGATAAGGTGAAAGGGGGAAATGATAAAAGGGGAAATATATGTATAAAGGAAAATGTATCAAAGGAAGAAACATGTACATACACTACACTGAGGCATGCACATAGAGGGAGTAATATTGACAAGGTAAACACTTTGGTGTATATACTGGACATTTCAGTTTTGCACATATCAGTTTTTGATACTAATGCCAAAGGGGGAGATCGATGATCATATTTTTTCATTAGTATACAAAGGAAACAGTTTTTGAACTGTCGGTAATATGATCACCGAAAGATAGGTTTATAGTGCAACCCAACACAATGGTTCACAATGGTCACCAAAAATGTTAAGTGCACTATCACTGACAAACAATTTATAGTGTAAACTGAGAACACGGTTTATAGAGTAAACCAACAGACAGTTCAAAGACATCACTGAGAAAAGACTACAGAGAAACCCGAGCACCATTCTACTAAGAGACAATTTTAATTCTGAGAAATGTGGATTTGAGTTACACGTCAGATAAAACACCTGAGTTTTATATTTAGCTTTATGCTTATCTTTAAAACCATTTATTGAGGGACAAGTAAAGCACATGTAATTGTTTTAATCAGTCTAACTAATTGAAAACATGCAAACTAGGAGATCAAGGTCAAGTTGTAAACCTTTGATCATAGAGTTTTTATTGTAAAGCGTGAAACCTAAATTAGGTCAATTTATTATATAAATAGATATAGTAATCAATCAGAACAAGATAATTGTAGCTGCAATAGACATCTATGGATCAGACAAAGAGTTTCATGCAGAAGGACACAAAAAGAAGAATTCAGTTATGAAGAACAAGATTCAAGGTTACCAAGAAGAAAAAAGGTATTAATCAATCACTATAGGTGATACACATATCTTGTGAACTTAAAGGATCTATATTCAGCAATTCAAGATTGCATACTATCAGGTCAACAAGTGTTTTTGACTACTCTCTAAAAATTGTAGAAAATAGAAGAAATCCTTTAAGAAGGTGGACTAAACAATCTTTTTGTAAATCCTTTAACTGAGTGCATACTTAATAGTGTTGTTAAAATATCTTAACCGAGTAGACCTTAACCAGTCTAAAATGTTACTCCTAACAGGGTAAGATCATCAGAAGTGATCAAACTTGTAGCCTTAACTGGCACCTTCCATTCTGCAGATAGTGAAGCTTTGTGGGTTTCATCCCCACCACATTTTTTACCTTCTAACATGGGTTTTTTTGCATTACCAATTCTTGTGTCATGTGTACTTACATTTCATGAATGTTTCTATGAATGTTTACATGAAATCATATTTATGTTTTGATATTACATGCATAAGGTAGAAAAGCAATATGGTCGGTAATGCAAGTAAAGATTACTAAAGGTTAAAGTGATAAAAGCTTAAGGGTACTGATTCACCCCTCCCCTCTCAGTACACACCATTCCATTATTCCAACAACCTTATCAAGTTCAATGTTCTTCAAAATATCTTCTAATATTTTTTTTTCCATGCTCTTCTGATGAATTTTCATCATGCCATTGATTGTGTCTTGGTTAAGTTCACACACTTGTTTAACCAGTTCAGCCACTTGATCAAGTAGATTTTCCTCCTCATTTGTAGTAGCATCCGAAACAATCTCTTGTAATAGTTCTTTGACATCTTCTAATATAGTATTTTCTTTCTTCTTCTGAAGTGACTTATTTTTTATGGCCTTGAGTCCTACTAATTCAGCATACTCTTTCATGTCATCAGGGTCCATATTTCCTAGATCTACCTTAGGTAGCATGATCGGTTGGATCATGTATATATGTTTCCTCTTCTTTGACTTCTTCTTTTTCTTTGTTGTAATACTATCACCAGTAGAAAATATGGTGGATGGAGATGCCTTTAATGCATCAGATACACTTTCTTCTTTAATTTCTTCTTTCTTGTCAGTACCTTTGGCTGTTGGTGAGTCTTCTTTATTTTCCTCTTGTTTCTCTTCAGTTTTCTCTTCTGTCTTTTCCTTTGTCTTATGTTCTGTCTTATCTTCCCCCTTTTTTTCTTCCTACCTGTTCTCTGTCTTATCATTTTCTTGTTCCCTTTCTTGTTCCTTTTCTTGTTCCTTCTGTACTATGGTGTCCTCAGTAGAAGGTGCCTCGATGTTCTGTTATGTGTTAGGCTTGATGGCCTCAGACTGCTTAGTTTCTCCTTGTTATTAATCCATAGGAGGTTCAATGCCTTTCTCCTCTGTATCATTTTCCATATTAGACATTCCAATATCAACATCTAAAAACTCATTGACTTGTTCCAGAACTTCCTCTAATAGTTTTGCATCAGAAAAATCAATTTTATCCATTTGTTCAGCTTTGTTTCCTTTTCTATCATCACATCTTCATCTTCTGCAATTTTGGTTGCATGATCCTCCTTTGTAATATCTTCAATCAAAATTTATTCTTTATCTAATGTAAGGTCAATAGGATCTTCCTTACTTTACTTTTTGATATCTTGATCTTTTCCTATCTTATCTTCCATGTAAATAGAAAGAATTTTTGTCCATTGGACATCAGTCTCTTCTTTTAATTTCTCCAACTGTCCATTCATGATCCTTAAAGATCTACCTTTGATAAGAAAATTGTTAGATTAGGTTTTCATTTTCTCATCTATCTCAATTACAAACATAGTAGGTTATGCTAGAATTAGGGATCTCCCCCTCATTTTCTTTTCAATGTTCAATGCATACTTTTATATAGCATCAATTTTTCTATTTAATTCAGTAGGTAGATGGTTGACAACTTCAATTGATGCAAGTTTAAACTTATTCAATGTAAAAACAATAGTCTCTTATATCTTGGTTTCACCTTCTTCATTTTGGTTGTCATACTTCATGTATTTGATTTCATAAATTCCTCCATTCTTCTTAAGTAACTCAAGTGACTCATCTAGAGTCATTTGTATTCTACCTGAGCTTATATTATTATATTTACTTAGGTCTTCAATTTATGTCTCACTGTCTTCTTTCAAGTTCAACTTCCTCCTTGTCTGAATTTTAGCTTTCTTACTTCTCACATATGTTTTACCTTTTGGCTCATATGCTTTTGATTTCCTTTTTTCTCTCGGTGTAACTATGGACCATGTGTTTGGTCTATTTGTCTCAGTACTTGATGAGTCCTTCATTGCTAGTGGCTCTTTCCCTTTTGTTTCATAGGATTCATCCTCATCTGTTTCTTCATCAACTCCAAGATCCTTTGTTAATTTTTCAATCATTTTGTTTGTCCTCCTCTGGGCTTTAGGTATTAGGATTTCTTGTTTTCTCTTCTCTTTAAGCTCTTCATAGGTGTTAGGGATTTTTCTTGTATGAATCACAGTGCTTGAAATGACTACTTGAACACCATACCCTTTAATACTGATTCAGGGACAAGGAAAGCCTAATTGCTAAGGACTGGATAAGGTCCTTCTTCATTT
>MU226248.1:234261-275097 GCA_018584345.1 Thuja plicata
TGACCCCCTCAAAATGAGTACTCCATAAACATGTCAGAACTGAAACTCAGGAGCTGGGACCCACTGCATACATCAAATAAAAGGCATTAAAGCCTCTTCCAAATTTGTAACTCATAAAAATCATCCGAACATCTTTCTCAATCACTCCAACTGAGTCCTATTACACCATTTTTCAAGGGTACTGACTTGTGCTCAACTGAAAATTTTAACATGGTCACTCCAAATTTGTTCCAAATTTAGGAGTACCAACAATAGGTTTCATACCTTTTGGCTCTTCTGTTAGCAGGCTTGGCTAACAAATATTCTATTTGTTGAGTTTCAATGTTTGTGTCCATCTTGTATCCCATAGGTTGTATCCAGATACTTCTAGGTTCAACTACCTTTATGATACATGTGTCGGTGTCCACTTCAAAACATATTGTGTCATAATATTTTCAACCAATTGGGGTGCTATCCTATACTTCTTATGCATATTAGCTTGAAACTTAAGGAAATAATCATTCATATTCATATTCAGATCTTCACCTAGAATCAGGATGTAATCATTTATTTGATATATGACAGGTTTCTCAGTGCTCCATGTAACATTACTGATAGATGTGAAGAAATTCATAAAATATAAATATATGCATACAAGAATGGTCCAAACTACAAAGTGTTTGTCTTTTCTTTCCTTATGGTATTCATGTTGTCTTCCAATTGCTTCATAAAAATCTCACAGATGTCAATTTGCATGTCCTTCACAATTTTGTACGCCAAATCTATAGCTCCACATGATACGTTGTCAACCCTTGAAGATTGAAATACTTGGTAGGATATAACATTACATGCAAATTTTAGCTCATGGTATTCAATAGTGGAAGTCTTAAAACCTCTCCCATCCCACTTTGCTTTGGTTAATTTTCTCACTTTTTCTTCTCAATTTTCCTTATAGCCTTTGGCTTGTCAGCAATCAGGTAACCAGTTACGATGTGTAAAACATCTTTTGTGATCTTCATTGGTTGGTCAAGCCACATGAATTGGTCATGAAATCGGCTAAGGACCACCATTACCCACTCTATTTTGAATAGTTTGGGTATATGAAGAGCATGAGTCAAACTCTTTGACTCCAGATGAATGTGGTCATCTTTCAGCTTTTCGATCACACATAGTTTCTAAAATGACATATGAATCTTAGCTATGCATATCTCTTCAACTTTGCAATGTATGAATTATCGCAAATCTTAGATCAATATATCCCTCGATGGTAATTATGTTAGGGATCCCATCTTATCAGGTTATGCTACTATCATTGGAGGTAGTTTATACTTAGTGTTTATGGGTTTAACGTTCTCTACAACAACTGGGTTCTTAAGCTTAGGTGCCATCTTTTCAAATTCTCTGTTAGATTCAATTAAGGCTTCACATTTCTTGGTTCACTTGCACAATCAAAACTAGGGCAACACCAAATGATATCCAAATACATTCAACTTATCTTACAAGAGATTGTAATAGTTTAGGAATACCTTGTTGATCGCTTGAATATGCTTGAATATTCAGCTCTACAAATTTTCTCACAATGCTCTTGAAAATGGTATGTGACAATGATAGACGACTGGGTCTATTTATAGCTTTCTCTAGGTTTTAGGGTTTCCAATGGTCATAAATTAAAAATAAATTCTTTACCGATCTCTTTTACCAATTCCCTTTACTTACTTATTACCAAATGATGTAAAACATGAATTAAACAATATTTATCTGAATGCATCTAAATATGCTAATGCGGATCTTTGCACATATACTATGAATTGATTTAAGATTTAAAGATTTTATTTGTAGTTCCTATACATACTTTATGATTGATTAGGCAGAGTCGGTTGCACCCGACCCAGAGGATGTGGTGGCTTCAAATGTCCCGAATGATGTTCCATCTTCCATAGTCTTTCTTTTCCATGTCCTATTCATCTTCTCTCTCATCTCATCAATATTTAATTTCATTTTCTCACATGTCTCTTCCTCGGTTGGAGTTTTCTCTTAGTACCTATAGTGTTTGGCAAGGTGACATGTCTTGTGACAATGGAAACATGTCATTCCCGAGTTTCTCCAAGGTCTCCTATTATTTCTTCCATGCAGTAACATACAATTTGCAGCAATGTGTCCATAGATTACACAAACTAAACAAGATATCCTTGTATTGCAGTCCCATGGTATAGATGTATTCTATCAGTTACTTTGCATGTTATTTCAGTTCGGTACCCATTTTTTGTTTCTCCTTGGTGATTTGCATTCTTTTGACTTGTGACCGTACTTGTTGCAAGTACTGCAATATCCATCAAACTTTGGCTTCCTTATGTTGTTTACAGTTCTTGATCTGTATTCAAATGCTCGATGCCCATACTTATTGTAATTATAGAAATACCCATCAAACTTAGTTGAGTTCTTGATCTGCATTTAGATTTCAGTTCACTAGCCAATCTTTCAACTTTACACTTCAGTGCTTGATTCTCATATTCTCTCTCAGCTATTTTAGTTCAGACTTTCTTTTTTCTTCTTCAACTAATTTGAGTGCATTTTCAACTAATCCCTTAGAGTCAAGTATCTCAGTGATTCTTAATTTTTTTGCCTCTTGATCTTTCTTTGCTGACTTCAGTTTCTTAGTGAGTATCTTTTTCTTTTCCAAGAGTTCTGCAATGGTCGATTTAACTTCATCACTCAAACTACCTTCAAATGTTGTCTCAATATTATCAACATGTTCTTGTGTGGATTTAAGTTCACTACACAATAGTTTTCTCACTCTCAAGGACTTTTCTAACTTTCTTTTCAGATCTTCAATCACCTCTTGTGCATTATCTAGTTCAAACTCAAGACTATCAATCTTCCTAGATTTCTTGTAACTTTCCATAGCCACGATCTTTCCTCTTAGGTGGTTAAACTATTTTCTTAAGAGACTAGCTCTAATACCAATTGTTAGTATAGCTAGAATAACTTAGGAAAGTTATGTACCAAGAGGGGAGGGTTGAATCAATACCCTTAAATCTTTTAATCACTCACACTGATCAATTAACGAGTTGAATACAATGCATAAAATAAACATAAAGTAAATAGCTCACATCATGAAATATGCAACACATAACATATATATTTTTGGTCATACAAAAATCCTTTGTTAGAGGAAACAACTGCGATGGGGATGACACCCAAAATCCTTCACTACTGCAATATAAATGTTTCTCAGTTAGAGCTACAAATTTAGCTACTTTTGATAGCTTACCCTGTTAGGAGTAATATACTCGGTTAAGAGTACCAAAAACTTATCTAGTCTACCTTGTTAAAGAATTTTACAATCTCTAATCTAAGAGATATATCTGGTTAAATGATTTACAAAGTATAAAGACCTATTTGGGCCTAGTCACAGATGGGATTTCTTCTTCTCTGAATACAACACAATTCAATAAAAAATGTCTGATAGTAATGCATCAATCAAATGTTTTCCAGACTCATTATGCTCTCTAATTCTGTTACCTTGTTCTACACTTGGTAGCTTAGTATCATAAGCTCTTATTCATTCTACAAACATCTCCTTTTCCTCTCTTCGCTATAAATTCTTCAACTTCAATAGCAACAACATCATTATCAACCCTATCGACAACTCCATCAACTTTTTCTGCTCATTCTTCAAATTGATCTTTTATATAATTTTCAAGCGGTTAACTATGACTAAGGCGGTTAACCAGATCTTAGGGAAACAAGAATCAATGGTGGAGATTAAGTGGTTAAACTTAGGTTACATCTCTAATTTTGTACGCCTTGTGAAACTTCATTGGTGGATCTGTCTTATGATCTTGTCCAATCATGTGTTTGGAGTCCCAATGACTCAACTAACTTTTACCTTGAATTATGTACAACACTTCCTGCTCGGTGTCCAAATCCAATGTATCTAATTTAAAATGAGATGTCAGCTCTAGAATGCTCGGTAAACATGCTTGTGCTTACTCGGTAACTCTGTACTCTCTTCTCAGTGTCTATGAGTTCTCGGTAACTGTCTTTGCATGACTGGGTTTATGTAGCTTGCTCGGTGCTTGATACCTTCTCGGTACTCAGTGGATGACTCAGTTGACTTTACCGATTGTGTCTTCTTCATTGTATGACTTCCTTCCTTCAGTTACTTTCACTAATATATGACTTTGCACAAAAATAATGAAAACAAACTCTCTTTAGGAGTAACATGATAATGATCAATGATTTATATTTCACGTATTCAAAGTATATTGATGGTTGAATGCATTATGCGTTATGTGATTTTTGGTAAAAAGCATGCCTGAATGTTAGTTTAGATTTGATTCATTGAAAATCTAAATAGGGAGTTATACCTTGTAAAATTTAGAGGGAAATAAATAGAGTTGTTTACCCAAATGTTGCTCGTAGATGTGTATCTTAAATGGCCATGAGTCATTGTTTTAGTAATTGTGCTTATATTTTGTAAGAGACAAATTTGTTTGCCAATAGATTTTTGGCGAATCTGCTGGGGAAAAAGCTATAAAGATATATATAAGTTGCTAATTAATGAAGAACAATGGTGAATCCAAATGAGGGAATTTTTCCAGTCCTTCAACCAAATCTTGGTTTTCAAGACGACTAGGAAGATATCCTTAGTTTGCTGAATACTTTAGCCTGGCACCTTCGAAGGAGTGTAAAAAATTATAGAAGGGTCAGTGAAGTATTGGAGAAAGAAGAAGAAATTTCTGAAGTATTAGACAATTAAGGAGGAAAATCTAAAGTTTTTAAGGAATCTTTCCATAGTGACAGGTTGGAGTTTAATAGATTTAAAAGATCCCAAGAAAGACAAGGCTTGATAGATCCTAACTTAGAAGTCCTACAAAGATTGAGCACATCACGTGGCTTTGTACGGTCTAGAGGATCAAGAAGAAAACCTCCATCACCTCCAAAGGCCACTACCTCACCTTCCTACCAAGCTTTGGTGTTGTCAGGAACTTGAGTAACTTTAGCCATAAATCTTGTCCCACTTAACATAAACCTTCCTCCCTTGATTAATCCAATGGCACAAGCACAGCCATTGGGAGCAACTGTAGGACCCCTAAACCTATGGGATAACCTGAATAGTTTACCAAAGGGAACTAGGGACCTTTTTCCCAAGTTCGATGGAGATGGGAAAGTATCTACTAAAGATCATCTTAATGTGTTTAATGTAGCATGTGGAGTGCTAGAAATACAACATCAAGATGTTGTTGTTAGGTTATTTGTTTAGATCCTTACTAATGGAGTGGCGGATTGGTTCTACCATTTGCCTAATGCCTTTACAAAAAATTGGAATGACATGAGGATGACCTTTGAAGATCGATTCAAAAATGCAGAAGATGTACACACTCTCTTGGTGTAGCTAACCCAGTTAAAGAAGGAAATTCATGATCCAATGAGAGAATTTATAGCTAAATTTAACATGATTATTTATAATATCCCAATGGCACTTAGGCCCAGAGAAGAAAAATAGAAGGGATTGTTCCTAAATGTTATGCTTCCTAACATTAGATTCCATTTGAAGAGAGCCAAAGTATCTACTTTAAAAGCCACACAAAGAACAACCATTGAGCTTGAAGATGATTTGATAAAAATTGGAAAATAGTGAAAGGACATACAATCCCCCAGTACACAACCTTCCACATCATCTTGGGATCCAGTTGTTCAACGAATGGTAAATGATATGATTTCTCTTAAAAGGAAGACCCCAAAGACAAATAGTCCCTACCAACAACCCAATCAGGACATTGGAAGAAGGCAATATAACCAACCAAATCAAGTAAAGACACTTCAAATTCCCTCTACGCGACCAAGATTACTCCTTTAAGCATCTCCAAGGAAGGGACCTATGTGTACTTTTCATCTTACTATAGACCATGATGGTGATACTTGTCTTGATATGACGAGACATATTCAGATGGGGGCGATAAAGGATACACTTAGAGAAATGAAAAAAGAAGAAAGGGATATGGAGAGATCTGACGCCTCTGGAACATATTAATTTGAGTATGAGTCTGACACAAAAAGAGGTGGAAAATTTTTGGTCACTCTTGAAGACCCTTCCTGTGCATTTCTCACTAGAAATCAAAAGAGCCAAAAGTTTTCCCCTGGTGCGGCCTCATCTGGCATCCCAGTTAAAGATAAAGATCCTATGGTAAGAAATCATTTAATTAGTTCAAAAACACCAAAAGTTAAAATACTTCAAAATAATAGCTCTTCATCTTCTTCCTTTGATATTTTAAAATTCTGTAAATCTTCAACTATTCAAATTTCACCTGTTGAATATTTGAGGCTTAACCCTAAGGAATTAGAGAAACTAATAAAGTATGTTAAGGGTATCAAAACTCAAGAATCTCCAATAAAAAAACATTTAGTTGAAGGTGAATCCATTTCTCTTGACCTGCCCATCTTTTCCTCTAATTCAACTCACAATATAACTAAATCCATTTTTTATGCCTTAGGAGAAGAGTCTGAACAAGATGAAAAGAAACATAATCCCTTCTATGTGTCCTTACTTCTAAAATACCATAAAAAAAGCAATTAAATAATTGATTTTGGATCCTCAAAAAATATTATGCCCTCTTTTGTTACGAAAAATTCAGCTCTAACCTTAACTAGGGCCTTTGGAAGATATTACTCAATGGATGGGAAACAAGTTCCTTTGATGGGACAGGTAAAAAATGCTCAGGCAATTTTGGTGGCTTATCTAGAAAAGAGGCTCAAAGTGGAGATATTGGTAGTAGATAGACCAGCCAGTTATGAAATGCTTCTTAGTAGAACCTTTTATAAGGAGTTGGGAGGTGAAATAAAAATGGACTAGTCAGAGGCAGTGATCACTGTTGGTAAGAAGAAGGTTAAGCTAGAACCAGAGGCTAAGAAAAAATATGCAGTTTTCCCTTTAGATAATCCTAAAGGTTCGATTTTGTATGAAGAGTGTCAATTTGGGAACTACTTTATTCTATTTTATGAGGAGAATACAAAACTTGTTGAACCACCAAGGACATATCATGGTCTGTGGGTTATAGAATTTGATGGAAGTTTCTCAAACTTTGGGTCTAGAGTAAGAGTAGTTCTAAAATCACTTGAAGGAGAACATACTCCTTATTTATATAAGATAGACTTCAATAACACCAATAATACCATAGAATAAAAGGCTCTTCTTTTGGGATTGTAGGAAACTAAAGTAAAAGGCATTAAGACACTCATAGCAAAAGGAGATGCTAAACTAATAGTAAAGCAGGCCAAGGGCTTGTTTACTGTAAATAATGAATGAATGAATCATACTGCAATAAAGTGTGGGATAAAGTGGAGTTTTTTATGCTTTCTTTATAGAATCCATCCCAACAAGTTTGAATTCTAGGGCTGATTCTCTTGTTGTCTCAACCTCTTTGTTGTTACCTTACCCAGAATTCAAGAAAGAAGCCTATTAGGTGGAAATTATCCATAGACCTAATATGCTCAATAATGTGGAACATTGGCAAGTATTTGAAGGAGATTCTCAGATTAAAGATTTCTTGGCCAATTCTCAATCATTTGCAACTTATTACTGATGACATGTAATTGATTGAATGTTTGATAATGTTAAGTTGAAGATAATGCAAAACATTAAATCAATTAATGGTTTGTATTATCATTGATGTCAACTTGATATCATCTATATGGTCATGTACATAATGCCAAAGACTTTAGAGAATCAATGGAACAAAGGTTATGCTTTCAGCAATGCATAAAAGTTAAGTATTCACTAAGTGACAGACAACACTGACAGAGTGCACACCATCGGTAAACGCAAAGAACTAAAGTCACAGTGATACTTGACGAGTAGAAGATAGAATTTCCCGACGAAGAAAAACCACAGGATGCCCAAAAAGCTGAAGACAGAGTTTCCCGACGAGTAAAATCCAATGATGCCCAATGGATGGAGATCCTGAAGCTGACTGGAGTCACATCGACAGAACTGTCAGTTGTCACCGACAACTAACTGCAAAGTTGACCAACAGAACAAAGAGTTTAGAAAATGAAAAAATATCTAGCTGGCAAGAGCTTAAGGATAGACTTAATTGGTTTTTTTTATTGTTTTATTTTACTAGAGTTAAGTGATTGATTTAAAGATGATTTGTATAGTTGGCAAGAAGATAATTGTGAGAAAAATTAGGAGTTATGCTTTAAATCAGATTGGTTGGATTGTTTATCACGCCAAGAATCAAGAATCAAGAAATGGTGAAAATCATGTCTATATAAGAGACAAGATTGATTCATTTCTGTATGCATGGGAAGGGGAGTGAATAGAAAGAGGATGCTGAAGAGAAACTGATGAAGGATAACTTCATACAGTCCTGATCAATCAAGTTGAAGGAGAGCTAAGGAATTCTACAGATACCGACAAACAGTGAAGCACAACATCACAGAGTAGAAAGTGTGGAGCACAAAGAGTTGAATTGTTATATTGATCAGAGAGGTAATGTACTTAAATAGATCTGAAAATCTGCAATTCAAGTTGCATTAGAAATAGGTCATAGTGTTTTAGTTTAACCATTGAAGCATCAAGTCTCTTAACAGAGCAGGAATTAACAGTCTTCTATATATTGAGGTACATCCCAAGGAGTGCCAAAAAGGTTGATTCATGAAAGTAGCATTGGACTTGCCCAATTCCTATTGACAGTCTAAGAAGGAGGCTGATTCAAGGATGGTAGCAAGATTTGCCTAAAGCCTATTGACAGTCTATGAAGGAGGCTGACTCAAGGATGGTAGCAATAGATGCCCGATACTTAGTGACAACCTCTATGTATAAAATCCTCTAACAAGGTCACACCTAACAGTGTATTTGTAACCTTTAACAGGGTTGGCTCCTAATAGGGCTCACTTCAGAAGAGTGAAAATTTGGGGTACCGGTCCTAGTGGTTTTTTCCCTTAATAGGGTTTCCATGTTAAAATCCATGTGTTATGTGTGTATGGTTTATTACTTTACTATTTTACATTTCACATATGCATTTATGGATTGATTGGTATACTCTGCTTATTTACTGAGTATCGGTAAATAGTTTTATTGCTTATCTGTAATCAAGGAGAATAAGGACAGATAACAAAAATCAACAGACAGTTTAATGATTATAAGTATTTCATGGCATGGATCTTGTAGGGACTTAATAATATGAGGCTTTTTTATTGGTGGTTAAGTTTAAGGACAACTTTTTAAGGCCACTGATTCACCCCCCTCTCAGTTATTACTAACAATTACTTCAAAGGGTAAAAAAATTCCTTCAAAGAGTTTTGTCCAGATCCAGGGATTGAAGATGACATAGGTGTAATATAGTTAAGGGAAATAAAATTCTAAAGGGTTTAGTTACCCTATAACATTTGTTCTCTCGAAACTATGAAAACCTTAAGAGATGAGGAATAACTAGTTTAGAACGTCAAGAGGAGTGTGATAAGATAAACATTGGTGATGAATCCAACCCCAAGTGGATCTGAGTTGGTAAGAAATGTACTCCTGAAGAGAAATATAAACTCATCGAGCTACTAAAATAATTTAAAGATGTCTTCACCTGGAATTATGATGATCTCAAAGATTTTAGGGGTGGTCATTTCCAACACCATATCTTGCTAAAGCCAAGTGCTACTCCCTTAAGGAAAAAGTTAAGAAACTATAACCCTAAGGTGTCTGAAGCTATTTTTAAAGAAGTTGAGAAGATGTTGAGATCTAGGATCATCTATCATATTCACCATTCTACGTGGATAACAAATATCGTGACTGTTCGGAAGACGAATGGAGAGATTAGGATATATGTAGATTTTCACAATCAAAATCAATCTAGTTTAAAGGATAACTATGCTCTCCCTATTATGGATCATGTGCTCTAAAATATCATAGGGTCAAAGATGATGTCAATGCTTGATAACTTTTCTAGTTACAACCAGATAAATGTTGCTAAATAGGACCAATACAAAACAATGTTTATCATACCGTGGGGGACATTTGCCTACAGTAGAATGCCTTTCTGTTTGATTAATGTGGGGAAACCTTACAAAAATGATGAATTTATCCTTTAAGGATCTAATAAATAGAATTATTGAGGTGTATTTGGATGATCTAATAGTTGTCTTGAAAAGGAGAAAGAATCACTTACATGACTTTAGGATAGTGTTGCAGAGATGCATGGAAGATGACATTTCTTTAAACCCTAAAAAATAAACCTTTTGTGTAACAAAGGGTAAATTAATCTAATGACATATTTTTCCATTAGTATGCAAAGGAAAATAGTTTTGAATCATTGGCAACACCAACACCAAAAGACAGGTTTAGTGCAACCCGACAGAGCAGGTTACAATGTAAATCGATGACAGTTTACGAGTGCAACCCAAAAATGTTGAAGTGGAACCCGGTAGTGGAACCCGAAAGAGTAAACTGACAAAGGAACCAGATAGAGAAGACAACAAGGGAACCTAACAGATAGTTCATAGATGAACCTGATAGGCAGAATATAGAGAAACCCGATCACCAGTCTACCGAGAGGCAGTTATATCCTGAGGATTCGACTTTCATGTCAGATAAAACACTTGTGTTTTATATTTAGCTTTTTTATTTTCTTTAAATCCATTTCTTGTGGGACAAGCAATGTAATTTTAATTTTTTTAATCATTCTAACTAATTAGAAACATGCAAACTAGGAGATCAAGGTTAAGTTGTAAACCTTTGATCATAGAGTTATCTTTGTAAAGTGTGAAACTAAAATAGGTTAAATCTAACGTATAAATATATGTGAAATCAATCAGAACAAGATGACATGATAATTATTGTTGCCGAGGAGCACATCTATGCATCAGACTAAGAGTTTTATACATAAGAACATCAAAAGATTAAATAGGTTATCAAGAACCAAATTCAAGGCTACCAAGCAGAAATTAGTCACTATAGATGACACATCATATTGTAATATTTAATAGATTTGTAATCAACAATTGTAGATTGCATATACTCAGGTCAATGAATATTTTTGACTACATTCTAACAAGTGTAGAAAATAGAAGAAATCCTTTGAGAAGGTGGATTTAACAATCCTTTTGTAAACCTCTTAACTGAGTGCACACTAAACAGTGTTGCTAAAGCTCTTAACATAGTAGACCTTAACCAGTCTCTACAATTTACTCCTAACAAGGTAAGATCATCATAAGTGATTAAACTTGTAAGCCTTAACCGACCCCTTCCATTTTGTAGATGGTGAAGTTTTTTTGGGTTTCATCCCCATCGTAGTTTTTACCTTCTAACAGGGGTTTTCTGCATTACCAAATCTTGTGTCACATGTCAATAAATTTCATGAATGTTTACATGCAATTAAGTTTATGAATTGATATTACATGCATAAAGATAGAATAACAGATATGGTCGATACTACACACAATTGATTACATAAAGAATAAAGGTTAATTGAAAAAATTTTTAAGGGTGCTAATTCACCCCTCCCCTCTCAGTACAGATCATTCCATTATTTCCAAAAATTGGTATCAGAGCTAGATCTCTTATTTGGAAAAGTTTAAATACTTGAGAGAAAAGATCATACAAATGGAAAGGTATAAGATAGACAAGGGTATTGATAATCAAAAGCTAGAGATATAGATCTTCTATGAGAAATACAAAGAAACAAGAATAAAGATGAGAGAACTATTGGATAAAATAAAGGTTATGGAATTTCACTGTAATGAAGCAGACTACCATGAAGAAGAGATACCTGATTTGTTTGAGTCATCAGGATCTACATCTAACAAAGCATCAGACACATCTGAAGGAAGCATCACAATTCTGAATGAAAGAAATCAACATCTGAGAGAGAAAGTAAAGATTCTGTAAATCGGTCAAGAGACACAGATGGTAAGGATGATTGCTGTCATGAAAAATGCTAGAGAAGCTGAGAAAGAAAGAACATTAGTTGTTGATGACATGAGGAAGATCAATGAAAAGCTACAAGAGAAAGAGTTAGAAATACAAAGACTTACTAAACATCATCATGAGATCACCAATTAGATTATTCTTATGAGTCAAGAGGCAAATCGAATGAACATAGAACTCATTGAGAAAATAGAAGCTATTGGTGAGCTAAGAGAATAAAATGAAAAACTAAAGCACGAAGTAAGAATTCAGCAACAACACAATGATATGATTAAGAGAGCTGAAGAAAGTACAAAAAGGATGGATGATTTTCTGGATGCACAAAGAAGAGTCAACAAAAATATCAGACTAGGGTATATTGAGCATAGAGAATCACCATACCAAGCTGATCCAAAAGATGTCTACACAAATCCAAGACCAAGAAAGCTGTCATGCAATCACTGTGGAAAACCAGACCACACATCAAATGTTTGTAGGAGAAAAATGAAAGGTATTCCTAAATCCACATCTACATTCATAGGAAATTATTATAACTGTAATAAGAAAGGACATAAAACATATGAATGTAAATCTATGATGATACAACCAAAGAAGGAAACCTACATGGAAAAATATTGTCTGACTTGAAAAATGCATGAGCACACATCTCTTGAATGTAGAAAGAAGAAAAAGAAAGGATGGAAGCCAAAAGATCAAGAAAATTCTTATCAACCAAGAAGATTCGGTAACTCATATGTTTGGGATTACAAAACATGGGCAAACTGCACAACATGTGGTAGATTTTGTCACATAGCTACAAACTGCATGAGGAAATGGACAAGAAAGTCCTGAAGCTAGACTAACCCCTAAATGACATGCTTACACTGTCATAGGGTCATCCATCTAAGCAAGGAATATAGAGACCGAGTGATAGAGACAATCACTTTTCCCAATGGCAATACCATTGAAGATATCAGAAGAATGAGAAACAAAATGTGGAGGAAAGCTACAAAAACTGATTATGCTGGACCAAGAAATACAATTGGTGACACCTTATCCAATGGATCTAGTGATAGCACCACCCCCACCTAAGTAGAACAAGTAAGTATGAAATTGCACTATACCAAGTTATATTTTATATCAGTTCCATTATACATTGATGAAATCTCAAATTAGCATGATTAAAGATGCACTATGGTATTACTTGTTATGGATTTGTGAATGCAATCACATTGGTCAATGCTACCAAAAATCATCAGTGGACATACAAAGCTAAGTTGTCAATACTTACTGAGAATAGTCGATTAAGATACAAAAGTTGAGTTGCTAGTGTAAACCGAGCATCATTGATAATCATGTAAAAATACAATGTTGTCTTTGTCATATACCGAGATCCATTGGTAAACAAGTGAAAAGTCAAGTAAGTTGACACCTTCCTTGAGAATTGCATTCTCACTGAGAATGAAGTTGGTGTGTCACCCGAGTGACTCCATCTTTGACACCCAAAAAGTGGTTGAAGCATTAAATGCACCACTTAGGGCACCATCTATAAAAGGGTGACAAAGACTTCATTTCACTCACCAGCAATTTAGAGTGAAGAAGCAGATCAAAGAAAAGCACAAAGTGACCAAATTCCATAAGCGTTTAGCTAGCAGATTCACAACATTCAACCAGATTCTTAAACATCTACAACAGGTTAAAGTAAGTAACTAAGGACTCATTGAGCTTATTGTTATTTATAGGAAAAGCCCTAATTTCTCAGAAATGATGGCAACCACTTCATGAGCTTCCAAGATCAAGAATGCCAAAGAGAAAAAGGTTAGCTCAATCAAGAACACTACATGTGAGGAATCAAAATACAAATTCTATACAGAGGTTGCTTCACAAACTAATGACGCTGGTGCATTTTCAAGAATACCACCTAGGGTTTACTGATTGAGGATGTCTGATCATACATATATTTCAAGATCGCCAAGATAGGAGATCTTGAGGTTGAGAAAGCTTACAAGAAGATTTGTAGAGATGGAACAATCAAGGACAAACATAAAAACATCAAGGTAAAAGGGCTCACAAATGCCCTAATGTTCCTGAAGGAATTTAAAACTAAGTGGATCCAAGTAGTGCTGAATAGAGTGCGTGGTTGAAAGATGTGGCTCGACAAGCCAAAACCGATCACCAAGGATGTTATACACACTGTTACCGGTTATCCAGAACTAACAAATCCAAGGCACTTAAACACCCTTCTCGCCTTGAGATTGAGAAGATGATAGGTGTAGAATGGGATGGAAGAGGATTGAATGTAAATTCTATCAAATATCCCGAAATGAAATTTGGAGCTTGTGTGCTGGGCTACAAAATCTTCCAAGCCATCAGGATGAATAGTATTACAGTTGGATCTATCGGAACTTCTAATGAAGCAGTTAGAGGAGAACATGAGGACAATCAGGTCTGCAAAGTATAATTCATGTAAGTTTGGATCACTCTTAATGTGCATATTTTTCTACTTCCAAGACTTCTTTCCATCTATCGGTAAAGTAAACTGGGATACTACCTGACCAGTGACAATTCAAATCAGTGAATTAATCAAGTTAATAGGTGACAACTTCACATCAGTTATGGATGAATACTTCACTGGATTTAAGGAAAAAATGCAGAAAAGAATGAGGATACTAGAACAACTGGTAGAAAAGTATAAGATTGATATTTGTTTTATGGTGGACACCTATACCACCTTGATCAAACCATCTATACCTAGGATAGCATGGTTAGCTCCACTTGACTATGAGATCAACATAGATCAAGCCACCAATGCTATTGACGCATTGTTAAATGAACCATTGGACAAGTCACAACCAAGGTTTGGTACCTATGAGGAAGCCAATGAAAGAATAAAAATAGGCTTAGTTGTGAAGAATATTGATAGAAAGAAAGACAAAATGGTGATTACACTTATGAAGAAGTTGTTGGTAGATGATGAAGAGTCAAAACAAAAGGATGACATCGAGGGACAGTCACCCGTCGGTGAAGAAGAACAATTGAGTGACTCCAAATCTATAGAGTTTGATGCACCACCACCACCTACAAAGAAACCAAGGACCACTGCTACATCAAGGACTAGAAGTTAGAAAACTAAAGATGCAAGCTCATCATCGGTAAAGAAAGGACAAGTGAGGACTTACAAAAGAAAGCCTCAAACTGGAAAATAGGCACCAACGAAAAGAAGAAAATTGATCAGAAGAAAGGAAGATAAGAGGACATTGAACAAGATGAACAACCTATAAAGAACAAACTTCCTACTACAATTGATGAGGTATGTGCATCTATCATCAAGGGAGGTTCAATAACTAACCCTAAAATTAGAAAATGGCTAACTGTGAATCCCGAGGATCAGAATAAGATAGAGGAGGAAATCATCACAACATGTGTATATTCAAATATATACCAATATAGTTTGAAGGTAAAATTCCACAAGAAATTCTAGACACACTTTCATCAAGGTGGACATTTGCATTACATTTTGAGAAACAAATAAGGGAAAGAGCCCTAGTTTCTGTTATGCCACCTGAGTCCAAAATGGAGGAAATTGAAGAAATGATGAAGTTATATTCAAAGAAGTTCTCACCAAAATTGAGAGCCTACAAAGTGCTATAGGGAAACCTAATTGAGCTTGAAAATAAAGTGAGGATGCATGGAGAAAAATACTTGATGTACCTAAAGAGGATACAAGCCCCGAGCGAGTATTGGAAATCATCGACAAGCCTCACAATGAAGAAACATAGGCTATAGCGAGCCCATAGGACATTTTGATAAATGACACTGAGGATGAAAATAAAATTGGATTAAACACCGAAGCTAGTAAAGAAATGGATGACATTACTCAGATCTTGAAGTCATTAAAGGACACAAAAGATGTCACATTCCAAGATGTGATAATCATAGATATCACTAAAGATCTTGCCGATGAGGTAAAGGCAGATGAGGATATCACTGTTACCTCTGACCAGCCCAAGGAACATGACACTACAAAGGATGCTGAACATGTGCATATACCAGGCCAAATGCCACTATTGATACAAGCTATCAATATCATCTTAGAAAAGGAGAAGTCACCTGAGCCTGATGCAAGCATACTCGAAGATAAAGGTGAAGAGGAACCAAAAAACATAACTGATGAACATAATAAAGTTGGAGAGAAAAATGTAACAGATGAAGCACATAAAGGAATAAATGGAGAACCAAAATATAAAGGTGAAGGAGAAAAAGGTGATGCCACTCCCAAGGATACTGAAGGAGATGATGCAAAGAAAGAAAAGGTTGGTGTAGAGACATCCACTCCCAATCGAGAGGTAGACACCAAGTAGCAGGTTAAAGGCACTACACCCCCAAAGCCTTCATCTAGCACATCAGACCAAGAAGAAAAACTTGCTATGGTTCAACATACAGGTGCCTCCACTACACTTTCAAAGAAGAAGAAGAAGAATAAGAATCCAATCACATTGGATGAGATAATTGAGATACCAGCCTATGATCCAAGGACATTGGATCTAGACACACTTACAAAGTATGTTGAACTTTGTTAATGGAAAGTCATCCAAGATAAACTCAAAAGGAGACAAAAGATACAATGGTACTAGAGACAACCAAGGAGATACTTTAGCAAATTATACCTGATGCATACATTGATCAAAATGCTTCTATCGTTAATCAATTTGCTGTTCTTACCAAAGCCATCACTCATAGAATGTGGATGCAGAAAAGGCCATAGAAGAACGTGCAAAATAAAAGTATCAATACAAATTAACAGAGAAATCAGCCAAGAAATGGCCAAAAACAAGGTACTAAAGTTGTTTGAACTAGTCACTAAATTAGAACCAATCATTTTAGACGCTATTGCCTTAGTTCATAAATTATGCACTTTAGAGAAATCCACTAAGGATAATAGGGAAAAGATTTCACAAATAGATGCAAATCTAAATGCTAGTGCACAGAGTCTTTCAACCACTAGCAATGCAATCAAGTTGCATTATGAAAAGGTAATGGAAGAAAAGAAGTTGAGACTTCAAATTCAAGAGGTAGTGTAGTACGAGGAAATCTTCAACATGTTGGGAGCAAGCTCAAACATGAAAAGTTAGTGGGTTAGCACATATAAATCATGAAATAAGAAAGAACCAACAAGAAATCTTCATAACGTCAGATTGAGCTGAAAACAAGTTAGTGCACCTTATATTACTTGTTTGATTTTCTCATTTAGATTGGATGTGAGTGTGATCTCTCAAACATAAATGAAATGGATCCCCAATGCAATGCAAATGTGAATGCAAGATTGGATGAAAAGAAGAGATTCAAGAACTAGTATGAAGAATGAATCTCAAATTCTTCTCAAAAGATGATCTAAACTATGAAAAGGATGTGCAAAATGCAAGATAAAAACTATGATTCATCGGAAATTATCCTAGCATGTAACTTCTAAGTGATTTAAGCATAAAAAACATGAAACTAGCAATGAACTTCTAAAACTAAAATAGCATAATAACAGTGCAAGAATGAGAGATGAAAAAACAAGAGGAGAAGGCCTCTATCTATAGAATTTTGGGAGAGAAGAGAAGGGATTGAATGAGGTGGCACCCATGTGGAATCCACATAAGAGCTGCATAAGGGACACATGGGCTTGGAAGGGATGGCCATTCAAGAGTCAAACATAGCATTAAATGTTTGAGTGGCTCAAGATTTTCAAGTGGGGGACAAATATGTAAGAACATTTAAGAGGAATGGGTGACCATTTTGGAGAGAATTTTCACACATGTGTGAACATTCTATTAGCATTAAAAAGGTTAGGAATCACCTTTTTAAGTAGGATTAGAGGATAATTAGATGGGGGAATATGCTTAGGAAGTGAGGTGATGGGTGTAGAGTAGGAATATGGTAGGTTTAGGGTAGACCTCTAGATTGGATTAATAGGTCTCTAGGTTGGGTTTAGATTGTAATTCAAATTAGATTTGAATAAATCATAGCTTAGAAGAATTAGGGACAGGGAGGATTTTTTAATAAATATAAATTTATTAAAAGGGATTTTGTGAGGCAAATGTATTTAAATAAAATACATTAGGCTAGTAGTTAGATTATTGATAAATACCAATGATGAAACTATTTAATTAATTAAATTAAATAGTTAGATGAATAAAAGGGAATTTAATATTAATAATAATATTAGTATTTTTGGACGTCTATATTTTTCCCCTCTTTGCGGTGGTGTCGCAAGTGAAGTTGCATCAAAGACAAGAAAACAAGTTGCCTCAGAAGAAGAGGGTTTTTAGGAGTCGTGCTGAAGTGATGATGATATAGGGTTGTGCCCCCTCGAGAAAGAACACAACAAGGACAACATTTTAGGATTTTCTCAAAAAAGGACGGAATAGGAAGGAGTAAGGGAGAGGAGTTAATAAATAGAAGCTGTCTGAAATGCAAGCATAAATGCAACTAATAATGAAAATAAAATGGTGAAATTAAATGCAACTAATGATCCTTGGGGATCCATTTGTATGTAAAATATGGAGAGCACATCCAATTTTGATATTAGAAAAGGAGTTATGCATCAGGTGTTAGAAAAAATAGATGACAGGATTCCTTTGTGTGGACTAGATGCGCAAACAAAGCACACTACAAAATATGCATGCATCAGTAGCCACCAGCCACAATGCACCAAGATATAGCAGATCAAGGTAGTGGTGAGTAGGTTTCAACTAACACAAAAAGATAAAATCAATAAAGAAGGCCTCATGACGAAGCAGTCATTCAGTCTGAAGTTCTTAACATGAACAAGATGATGTGATGAAGGATTGATAAGCCAATGCCGGAAGGATGCATCTGGACGGGCAAGGATTGGATTTGATTTGATTGAAATATATTCCCTAGAAAAAGCTGGGAACAAGATGAGGAGCAAGGAGAGTCGGTCATAAAATTGGTTTGGTGAAAAACATGATCATAGTCATAGAAGTCAAAACATTACTAAAATCAAAAAATTGAGCGAGGTGAAAGGAAGGAAAGATTTATTGCAATATTTTGGATGATTTTTGATTTTTTTGAATTTTTGCGATTTTTTAATTTTTTTGGATTTTTGTGCATTTAGACTCTACAACGAGATTAATAATACAATAATATATAGGCAGGAGAAGAAAATGGAGTGAAATTTTTTTTGAGGAAAATGGGGGTTGTAAGAGGGGTTGCAGGGCTAAAGAAGGTCATTTGTGAATAGTGATTGGAGGAGAAAAGAGTTCTGGAGAGAAAATATGGTAGACGAGAGGCTAAAGGGTTAGTTGGGAGAGCATGTTCTGATCCATGGGAGACCCGCGGAGTGGCCAACACCCATGAGTAGCTCAACCGAGACCTTACATTTACTGTTTTAAAATTTTTTTATGCTTTCAAGAAGGGGGTAGGTGCAATTAACAGGGGTCAAAAGGGTGTGGGCCAAAAATGCCGGTCCTCAAACTAGTGTCTGCAAAGATGCCAATCCCTGGATCGACATCTGCATAGACACTAATCCTCGAACCCGCATCTATGCAAAGGGGTTCTAAACTGGTGTCTACGAAGACGCTAGACCCAGACCCACATCTTTGTCGATGGGGGTCTGGGGGAAAAAATACCGGAGACGCTTGTTGAGGAACCAACGTCTCTGACTAAACTGGTGTCTGCGCCAAAAAGGGCAGATACCAAGGGGGAGGGAAAAAGAAGGACTCGATGGGGGCCAGGGATGGGTCGGTAATAGACCTAGGGACACGATGCCCCATTTTGGGAGGGGTTAGGATAAAAGTGAGAGGAAACTGACATGAACATGGTGGTTTTGGATTTTGCAGGAGTAGTTTCCACCATTGGGATATCGGTAGCACTGACCACCCAAAATAGAGTACAAGGGCCAACTAATAGAGGTAGATTGGGGACTATTAGTAGTATTCAAATTAGATTATGTGCCCCGATGGCTGAGGCTATGCGTGCATAATGGGATGATGATTGCACTGGTTGAGCGATGACATAGTGATACCACCACATTCCACCTGCTTACTGGAGAAGCAACTATCACACTGGAGGACGTATGGAGGATTTTACGGATACCAATCTAGGGACCGTTCCCTTAGTATAGACTGGAGGATAGTGATCACTATATACAATTGGCATTCAAGAGGCCCCTGGGGAGGATTCTAAGGTATAAAACATGGATGCCGTGACAGCTGGCGGTCGACAGGAGATTACGAAGGATAACACTGTTTGTGGCCAGATTGATCAGGGGGAGGATGTTGGCTGACTTATCTTGCCATGGTTTTGGGATGGGGTGATCTAGGGCATTGGAAGAGATGCTTGAGAAGGGGACTACCAACTTCTGGGGGTATATTGTCCTTGGATAGTTATACTATGATTTACACATGGTTGTGTACTGCAGGGTGCACAACATGGGGACAGGGGTTACACTGCTATTAGTATGGACTTGGAAGCATATTGTAGTGCTTTGACCTATGAGAGTGTGAGAGGATCAACAACTAGGAGATCCTTATGCATGCAGGTATAGGCTACCACTGAGATATACCTCTGTGGGCCAGACATGATATTGGTGGCGACTACTTGATGAGATCTAGGTTTTCTGCTAGACACCATACAGGTTATGTGAGCCATGAGGAGCCATGGACTGGTAGAAGTAGTGGAGGATGGATTCGAGGACTTCATTTATCTCTCATATGTTTAGATAGATTACTTCTTACTAGGGAGGACCATCCACTAGATTGAGTGTTACATGCCATCTTAGGTGATGAGGCAGTTTGGACTACAACAGGGGGTGGTGGTAGAGGATGAGATGCATCCTCATGTCACTAGGGAGGTTAGATTCTGGGGTAGGTACACTGATGCTCTCACAGTGAGGGTGACATGATAGATGTTGGCACAGGTAGATTATGTTGTTAGGATAGATGTAGTGGATGCAAGTACTACTGCTGAGTATGCGGTTTGGTGGGCTGCACATGCACCACTATGAATCATAGAGCCAGGACAGGTGGCTACTCATGAGAAGCCGATAGGTGACATGGATGTTGATGATGGGACCACAGTAGGAGATTCCCTAGAGACTTCAACAATGGGATAGAGGAGGGCACTGTAGAGGAGACAAGTCCAACCATAGACGGAGGCACATGAGGAGGAGGGGGGATAGGATGAGGGGCCATAGGGGCCACTAGGAGATGGGCAGGATTAGGCACCTCAGGTGCCTATATAGGGATAGGATCCATAGGGGCCACCCGTAGGGTATGTGTCACAGGAGACACATGATACCATCATCATAGAGAGAGATATCCTGTAGACTGAGTGTGCACAATTAAGGGGACTACTGGGGATGGAACATGTGTTAGAGACTAGCCTAAAAATGGAGATGACTCAGATATAAGGATTTCTAGCTGCAGAGATAGCACAGGTGGACAAGGCTGAGGGTACACTTGATACCTTATAGGGAAGAGTAGACTTTGGTGAGTTCTCTATGGTGGACTTGACATAGGATGTTGTTGAGCTGTAGACAGAGATAGGGACACTAACAGATTAGTTTGGTACCCTTACAAAGCAGATGGAGCAGTTTACTAGGAAGGTTATTGCATTGACCTTAGAGAGTGATGAAGTATAGAGGCGGGCCGAGGTGTATAGGATAGAGTGAGACATTGCTCGACAGGAAACCAATATAGGTGGGGTGGTTCAAGTGGTATCTAAGGCCTTTTCAGTGCATAGAGATGCAACTAGGGCAGGGAGGGAGGCATCCAACTATCAGGCATTGTACCATGATTTAGTACCTAAGGGCTAGAGATAGAAATTTACAAAGCGATCTTGATCACATAGCACATGGTGGGATTCTCAGGGATCAGTTGGGATGCCACCATGTACACCACTAGGACAGGGAGGAGGACCATCACAGTTGCCTGCATGATTTTATCAGAGGATTTTGTGACACACACATTTTTGTATTGTTGGATGAGATGTATATGTATATCAACACCTAGGTGCATGGCGATGTATTTATTGATGACAGACATTGTATATGTGGACATGATTTTATATATATGATGACCGATGATGATTCTATAATTCTATGTGATTCTATGCATTGATCTATATGACATTATGATGCCTATGCTTATATGAGTACTGACATTGATGTTTGCAGGATGTGATGTTTTAGATGCATGTATCTAGATGCAAGTTTATGCATTTGATGTACATTGTAGTATTTTTGATGAGATTTGATGAATGCATTTAATATGTTATGAATGTTTTATGATGCAATGATTGCAAATGTCATGATCCTAATGGAAATGCAGGGATGATATGAAAAATGTAGGGATGTAGTCGATGCAACATATGCAACGAGACCTGTATTTTTGGTGTGTGTCACATTCAAATGATGGACCGAATAAGAAAACTACAAAGGACTAGGCAAGGAAGGTTAGCATGATGGAGAATCAAAGTGTTAGTGCGATGGTGAGGAGACTGGACACGTGACAAATATACAAGGAAAAAACTGAGTGACTAAATACAAGTGAGTATGTACAAAGATTTCAGATGAGACTTGATTGGATCTTGCTATTTTTTATGCGTGCAATAGTGTTGGAACACCTAGGGAATAGGGGATTTGGAATGAAATGGATGTAATGGATGGAGGGAATGAGATTTTTATAGATAATGGAATGGTCCATTATGTGTGATGCCTATTTCTAGGTTTTCATCATGCATACTTGTCCAAGGCACCTGATTGCCAAGTTTTCACGATTGGATGAAATTTTTCTCTTTACTCTTTTTTTATTTTTTTATTTTTTTTATGTTGTCTAAGTGCCTGTTTTCCAGGTTTTCGTTGGGACAACCATTTTTTTAGCTTCTTTTTTTCTACTTTTTAAAGATCTTTTCAGGACCTTTTATACTTTTTATGGATTTTTTGAGATGATTGGAATAACCAACTGTTAGGCATAGAAGCTCTTGAGATGAATGATGTTGATAGGATCAATCAAGGGATCTCCTTCAAAAGTGGAGAGTTGATATGCCCTAGAAATGAAGCATGCAGTGAAAATGTATGGGCCTTGCCAGGTAACCTTGAACTTACCTTTCTTTTCTCGATCAGTACCCACTTTCTGATTTTCCTTTAGCACAAAGTCCCCTACCTGGAACTGGCATGGGTGGAATTTCTTGTTATAGTTCCATTTGAGTCTACTTTGATAGACAATCAGGTGATCATAGGCTTGATGGCACTTTTCCTCTAGCAGATCAAGTTGTGTGAGTCTTGCTAATCGGTAATCTTCATCATTGATCAGGCCTCTCAATGATACCCGGAAGGATGGCAATTGGACCTCAATTGGTAAGACAACTTCAACACCGTAGACTAGGGAATATGGAGTGGTGCATGTAGGAGTACAGTATGAAGTGTAATATGCCCAGAGGGTGGGGTTAATTTGGAGATTCTAGTTGCGGCAAGTATCATTGATAACTTTCTTGAGGATTTTGAGAATGGTCTTATTAGTTGCCTCAGCTTGGTCATTACCTTGAGGAAAATATTGACTAGAGAAATGGTGATGGATATGGAAGTGAGCACATAGTTCACTGATGTGTTGATTTTAAAATGGTGTTCCATTATCTGTGAAGATACTGGAGGGGATGCCGAAGTGGCAGACGATGTGGTAGAGGATGAATTTTAAAATCTGGACACCTGTAGTGAGGGTGAGAAGAATTGCTTCAATCCACTTTGTAAAATACTCCATTTATGTTATTATGTATTTGTGTCCTTCAGACGAGAGGGGAGTGATATTACCAATGAGGTCAAAACCAAAAAAAGAGAAAGGCCAAGAGGGCACAATAGGTCGAAGGTTCTGTGTAGGAGAATGGATCAAATTGGCATGTTGTTGACAAGGTAAGCACTTCTTGACAAACTCACAAGCATCATGTTCCATTGTAGGCCAATAGTATCCTGTCTTTAAAATTTGCTTGGCTAGGACCATGCCACTTGTGTTGGCACTGCAAATTCTAGCATGTACCTCATGTAAAGCCTGGGCAACCTCATTTTAATCTAAACATCTAGAGAGCACATTGTTATAGCCTCGACGATAAAGGGTGTTGGCTACAAGGGTGTAGCGGGAAGCTCCATGAATAAGGTTTTGGAATTGGGTTGTGGTGAGATGAGGGGATATGATACCATTTTCTAGATAAGTGTGGATATCATGGTACCACGAGGACTGGGGACCAACCAAGACACATACACGATTCAATTTATTGTTCTCATAAGCGGGAGCATGAAGTTTCTCAACCAAGAATTTGTATTGCAAAGAATCATGAGGAATCTCTAAGAGGGACATGATTATGTCCATTGCATTAGTAGATGTGTTCTACAAGCATGGTACTTGTGTTATCTACAAGTGGGGGAAATGCTCTTTCATCTTGTCAACCATCTCCTTATATGGAATATGTTTTTCATCTTTGGTTTTATACTCATCCAAGACTTGTTTGATGATGAGTTGGGAATCGCAAATTACATGTATATCTGTGATGTTCTATTCTATAGCCATGCAGAGTCCTGTGACTAGTACCTCATAATCTGCAATGTCATTCGTGCAACAAAATCCCAATTTGAATGACAAAGGGATGTAGTCACCTTGCAGTGTGACAAAAAGTATTCCTGCCCCTGCACCATGGGCTATGTAGGATCTATCAAAGTAGAGTTTCCAAGTGGGTTTCTCTTCTATCATGTACAAATGCTTATCTAGAAATTCTATGATAAGAGGATATGTGTCCACCAACGGTGCTTCTGCTAGCTGATCTGTGATGACTTATCCTTTAATGGATTTTCTATCTACATATTGAATATCAAACTTGCTTAGTAGCATAACCCATTTTTCCATTCGACCTATGAGAGTAGTATTAGAGAGTAGCTACTTGAGAGGGTGCACTTTTGAAATGATCTTGGTTGTATGGCTAAGCATATAATGGTGAAGTTTTTGAGTGGAAAAAACTACTGCTAGTCATGCTTTTTCCAGAGGGGAATAATTGAGCTCATAACCCACTAAGGTCTGACTGATGTAATAAATGGCTCTTTCCTTGCCTTCATCATCCAATTGAGAAAGGAGTGCCCCCAGTGCTGTTGTAGTAGCAGAAATATATAGGATGAGCGATCGACCAGGTAAAAGTGGTACCAACATAGGTGGATTAGACAAGTATTCTTTGATCTTTTCAAAACTCTTTTGACATTGAGGATCCCATTTAAAATTGTTATCCTTTCATAGGAGATGAGTAAATGGTTGGCACTTATCTTCTAACTGAGAGATAAAATGGCACACATATTGTAATTTTCCTTGGAGGCTGCATAGTTGTCAGAGTGTTCTTGGTGGAGGCATTTCCATGATAGCTTGTACCTTTTTTGGATCTATTTCAATGCCTCTTCTAGATAAGATGAAGCCAAGGAGTTTTCCTGATGTGACCCCGAAGACACGCTTCTTAGGGTTGAGCACTAGGCCGTAGTGTCCAATCCTGTCAAAGATGTATTCTAGAACATCTAGGTGATCTTCCCATTTAACTAATTTAGCCAAGCTATCATCTACATAGTCCTCAAGGATCTTGTGAATCATGTCATGGAAAATGACCATCATGGCCCTCTGATAAGTTTCCCCAGTGTTCTTCAAACCAAATGGCATCATATTATAGTAGAAGGTACCCCAGGGGGTCATGAATGATGTCTTGTGCTGATCTTCTTCTGCAATACAGATCTGATTATATCCTAAAAATCCATCCATGAGTGACAATATCTCATGTCATTCTATGAGGTATACTATCATGTCTATGTTTGGCAGTGAGAAATCATCCTTGGGACATGCCTTGTTGATATTTCAGAATATTGTATATATCTTGATTGATTTATCAGGTTTAGACACTGACACCATATTGGAGATCCATTCAGAGTAGTCAATAACGCGGATAATTTTGGCTTGGAGTAGCTTCTCTATCTCTGCTTTGACAAGTAGTGCAACCTTGGGGTGCATCTTTCAGAGCTTTTGTTTGACAGGTTTGATGTTTGGGTCCACTGTTAGATGGTGTACCACCAAGTTAGGGTCTAATCCCGGTGTGTGGGAATAAGACCATGCAAACTTATTTATAGATTTCATCAAGAGAGCAACAAGAGCTATTTCTTATGCTTCAGTCAGAGATGTTATGTACATGATGGTGGGATTCTCTTTTATGCCAAAGTTGATGGGTTTTGTTTCTTCTATGAGGATCGATGACTACTTAGGTCGGTAATCATGGATTAGAGGAAGAGGAGAGTCTTCATCCTCTAGCACCTTAGAGACATTTTCACAAGAAGATACACCCTTTATTTTTACTATTTTGTGATCAGATAGTGCCCTAGAGGGGTTTTCGCTAGGGGATCAATTTTTCTCTTTTCTCTTTTTATTTTGTACTTCATTTTTGTGGCTGAAGTCCTCCTCTTCCCTAAAGTATGCCTTTGGATCTAGTTTTTAGACATGTGTTGAATCTTTCTCCCAGTCATTTCTCTGTTCAACTGATCCCATGAATCTTAGAAATGCTTCCTCGCTTTGGAACACATCAATGTGTACGACACTTGGTTGGTCCCAGTCTATGAGTTTGGGATGTATGAGGGGAAGTTCTATGAAATTAATGGAGAGTTGACAAAGGACAGAGTATCCCAGGAAGATGTCATCATCAATACTGTCATAGGATTTCACAATTTTCTCTTCAGGGACATCTTTGAATTCAATGATTTGGCCCAGGGGATGAAAATGGGCATAAATGTTGTCTTTAGTGCCCCCAGTCGTGGTAGAATCCATACCAAGGCCTAAATTATTTTCTTGTTTGGTGGGCACAAAAGGGGCTTTCATTCCTTGTTCTTCAGTACCCAATCTGTCGCCTTGATAGTTCCATTTTTCTGTAACTAGCTTATGAGTTGAAGGGTATTTTCCTTTTAAATAATTAAGGAAACCGGTGTCTGGGGGTGGCAGATAATTATAAATCCACTAATTAATGTATGGTACCATCTCCTAGCTATTCAAAATTCCATTTGAGATAAAAGTGGTAGGACCCAATTGTTTTGTCTACGGCTCACTCTAGTTTGTTATGTTCTTGTTCTGTCTCCCTTGGGTATGTAGATTAACTGGAAATGCTCCAACTATGAAGGCATTAGATAGGCTGTACTCGCCACAACCTTTATTGTTGATCTTGACCGTAGAAAGGGTGTAAGAGAGGATTATTTCTGGATTTGAATGGATTTGAGATGAACTGGTGACATAGGTGCCCATGTCGATCTGGGGACAGTGATTGGAATGTGGGAAGGAGGTTTCCAATGCATTGCAATATGCAAAGGGCTTGGGATCTGTACGGATGGTGATTTGAGTGCTATTGTATGGGAACTTGATGCACTGATGATAGGTGGATGGATGACTTGCATAGAATGGATCCATGGGTGTCTAAGGAGGATGTTGTAGGGAAGGTCAAGATCAACAACATGACATACCATATATTAAATTGCAGGCCCCACCTTGATGAGAAATGAAATGGTGCCTTCAGAAGTGCGCTCTAGATTGTCATAGGATTTGATGGTAATGACATCATTTATTATATCTACTTCAGTGCAGCCCAACTGTTTGATGAATTTTAGAGTACACAGATTTAGGGACAAACCATTATCTATCATGACTCACTTGATGAAAAAATCTTTAATCATGACAGTGATACGGAGTGGAAGGTTATGATCAGCTTCTTCGGAAGGTACATCTATTGGTTTAAAGGAAACCCCACAAGATGTAGACAAGCGATCGACATTCAGTGAGGTTCATGTCGCTGGGAACATTTGATTCTTATAGGGATTTATTGAGGATCTCTTGATGGATGGGTGAGGTGCGAAGGAGATCCATGATGGAAATTTGAGTAGTATTCCCTAAGTGTTCTAAGATGTTGTATTGGGTACCACTAGATGGAGTAGTACTTGCACCTGCAACTATTATTTGGCCTTGACGAGTGGTGACTGTGCATTGGTTATCGATGCCCTTGATATGAATGACATTGAAAGAGGACTAGACTTGGGAGATGCAGCCAATGAGATTATCTTAGTTCATATATGCATTTGTATAATATTTTATGTCAGCATTGTCTCCTTGCTTTCCCTTCCCCTAGTCTAAGGATTGAGCGGGATTTCCTAGTCCTTTACCTGAGGTGTGCTCAGGAAATGCATTTTGATAGATTTTAAGGCCCGCATTTGGCATTGGTTGGGCCAGAGAGTCTACTTTGATCTCTTTGCGATCTATGAGATCCTAGATGTAGTGTTTTATCTTCATGCATTTGATGGTGGCATGTCCCTTAACATGATGGTAATCACAGTATTCATTATCTTTGTACAATGCAGGCTTAGGTGTTGATGCAGGCTTAGGTGTTGAGTCATCAAATGGTTGTGCCTTTGGGTACATGATTTGGTTAGCCTAGGCCATTATGTGGAAGATAACATCTATGGGTTCACCCAAGGGGGTAAACATGTGTTGTGGTGCATTTTGAGTGCGAGGCCTTGGTTATCCATGTAGGACTGATATAGCATTCGTTTGGTTCACAGGACCTTGGTAGTTTGGTTGATATGATGTCCCTAGAGGGGGTTAGATAGTCATGCCTTCGGGGCGTATGTTTTTCTGGTATGTTAGTTGGTGATATGTGGGAGTGGGCTATTGATACATGGGAGGGGGTTGAGGGTATACTGGCAGTGCTTGCTGATAAGTTTGGGTAGGTGTGTTGGGACTGGCCACCATGACATGAACATGTCTGGTGTCAGTGGCTCCATCAGTGATTGCGTTATTGTTCTTGTTCTAGTACCATGATTGATCATTGTTATTTCTGTCAAGCTAGGGTTATTTGTAGTGCTTGATGGCACCATCTTATATGAGACCTCATTCAAGAGCCATGGCTTTGATTCTCATGTCCTGATAAGTTTGTATACAATTCATGTGCATATGATAGGAAAGCTTGGGATGGAGGTTGTTAATAAATATTTTTATGAGATGTTGCTTGGGGGGTTGATAGGAAAACCTTGTAGTAAGCCCTTGCCAGCACTGAAGGTAATCAGCTAGGCTCTCTCCTCCCTTATGTTTGGAATTACATAAATCGAGAAGGGAGAGTTCATTCTCTATGTTGTGCATGTATTGCACCACAAGATTCTCTGATAGTTTGGAAAAATTAGAGACTATGCCATAGGGGATTTTATAGAATCACTCAAGAGCAGTCCCTCCTAAGCTTTTGGGAAATAGTCTCATGAGGAAGTTATCACCATAGGCCACTTCTTGGCATGCCATGTAGAATTCTTTCACGTGGCTCACAGGATCATCCTTCCCCCAATATTTATCAAACTTGGGTGTTTCAAAGTGCTTGGGGAAGGGTATTGCATTGATAGATTGATCAAATGAGGAATGACACACCTCTTCAAACTTGAATGTTTTAGCTTTGGTCCCTACTTTTAGCTCTTTGAGAGCATTCTTCATTTCCTCCCATTCCTTATTGATTTGTGGGGGAAGATTATTAACCCTAATTGCAATGGTTCCCTGAATCTGATATGTATCAAATGACAAATATGGGGGTTTCTATGGAGGATATTGTGGTGTTTGGTATGGAGGTTATTCGTCAGCGTAGGTGGGTTGTTGTGGTGGAAATTGCGGTTGAAGGGAGTATTGCAGTGGAAATTATTGATAGGGTTGTTGTAACTGCTAGAAGTATGCATGTATTTGCTAAGGCATTGGATAAGTTGGCTGAGCCTGTTGCAGGACTACGTAGGATGGTGGTGTCATGCTACCAAAGGATGGAGGATAGGTTTTCTATGGTGGAATTCCCCCGGTGGATGCAGTGGTTTTAATGGGAACATTGGATTACTATGGTGGTGGAACAGTTTGCAATGTAGCAAAAGATGACATGGCTAAGGATTTAGAAAAATTAGTATGCTTCTATTGTGTTGGTTGGATGACAGTGTGCATAGTAGTGAAATGATTAATGACCTACTATAGTGGTTGTGCTGTGAAGGAATTTTCCCCCTCCATTTGTGGTTTTGGCTATTGGGTAGGTTGGATGATTGGTCGTAGTATAGCCTATGGTTAGAAAATATTCATGAGACTTAGTAATTCCTTCAGTCGCGAGGTCTCCAGATTAGAACAAGTTAGTAATCAGTTAAAAATCATTTAGTCACCATGTCTCCAGATAAAAGGTCACTTAAGTAAAAGGTTTAGAGAATTGGCGACAAACTAAAAATTGAAATGAAATATACAGTGGTCGGGTAGTCGCTGGTCAAACATGGTAAGTCAACATCTTTTCAGTGATTTGGAGACAAACAAATAAAGATGAGACATGTTTCCACAATGAATAAAGAAAAATGTATTAGTCGCATGGTCTCCCAAAAGGAAAAATATCATTTGGTGATTAAGAGACTAAAAGATGTAAAGGTATGCATTTTAATATTGTGACGTGGTCTCCAAATGATTTAGGGTTTCCAGAATGTATTTAGCGACTTAGCGGAGCCGTCAGATGCAGAATAAGATAATATCAGTGGTAGTCACTAAGTCTCTAATAAAAGTTGCACAGAGTAAAATATTCTCATGACAATGAGATTAAGCTTTAGTCGCATAGTCTCTAAATTGAATGCTAAGATAAAGTTTCATAAGTCTTTATTGCCAAGTCTCCAAAGGAAATGTCAAAGAGTAGATTTATTTGGTGATTGAGTGACTAAGGGTAGTCGCAGGGTCTCAAAAAGTGAAAAGAGCATTCAGAGACTCAGCGATCAGAGATTAATAGATGAAAAAGTAACCATAGTCACGGGGTCTCCAAATAAACTCTGAGTTAGACTATGATTATAGTGACTTGGATTCCTTTAGTCACGTGATCACCAGGAATAATCCATAGTTTAGCTGAGGTGAAGAGAATCATTTAGTCACCAGATCTCTAGAAAAATTGAGAATTAAGATGTTTAATCAGCGACAAGGAGATAATGCATAGTCGCTAGGTCATCAGATATGAAAAATGATAGTTATAAATGACAATTGCTGACATGAAAATATGGAGATTCATCATCCAATAGAAATACAGGAGAGTAATTACTATGTGAAAAAGGTAGCTGATATGTCTGGTGAAGAACCAATCATATCAAAACATGTGATTTTGTTTGAATTTTATAAGGGTTTTTCTGAGTACTCATTTGAATTTGTTTTCCTATCACATTCATGAGCTATGGCTAGGAATTCAATTAATAACACAACATGTAAAATTGAAGGCTAAATTGATTGATTCTTCAATGATGAGCTAAGTACTTTGTAAAGTTACGATAAAGGGATGGTCTCAGGTTTATTTTCATTCATCATGCATCCAGAATTTTAGAGCGGAAAATTTGCTAGGTTTTATGTGTCCAAGAAGTAAGAATTGATCAATTTCAAGGTGATTACTTAGTTTTCAAAGTTCTTGAATTGTCTTCAGTGCACAGAGAAGGGTAAGGAGTCCTGAGAGAAGATTTTTTCCAATATCGGTGAAAGAGAAGTGGAAAATAGAAAAAAATGAGTAAAGCAGTTAGTGTGGCATCTACCAGTGGGAAGAGCGATGAAATGGATGAAAATTCCAAGGGAAAAAGGAACTTCTCTAATGAGTTTTTGAAGCTGTTACCTGGGTCTACACATAACAAGAGGGCAAATGCCAACATATTGGTAGATGAATACTGTGATATCAGAGATGCCCATACTCTAGGTTCTACCGATTTTTCTCTTTACAATTATTTTTTATAAGAATGCTGATAAGGCCATACCAATATCAAACCCTTGGACTAGTGGTTTGGCTAGGTTAATTGTTCCTGATGTCTTTGTAGATGTAGACTTGTTTCTAGGTCTTGCAAACCATTATGACTTCTTGTCAAGGACAATTAAAAATAATGATGGTACTGCACTGTTAATTCTGAATAGGAATTATTTTATGGAAGCTTTTGGTTTGTATAGTACGATGTCCACTAAGATTAATATTACAAAGCAGGAGGAAAGATATAGGTTACAGCCTGGGATAGATAGAAATCTATTACAGAAACATATCCTTAATGAGGTTAGGAACCACATTGTCCCTTTACAAAGAACTGCACCTTATTGTTTCAAAGATTTACATTTTTATATCAAATACATTGCATATGCTTTGTGTAAGGTGAAGGGTAGGGACGGAGGAGCTGAGAATATAAATGCTGGGATTTTGATGATGGTATTAGATTTACAAGATGTGCATTCTAGTACCATCTATTATTACATTTACTACATCATTGATAGAATGCATGAGGGGTTTGTAGCTATATAGAAGAAGGATAAAGATCCTAAATTTTTACATTATTCTATCCAAATGCATCTATTATTGCATTTCAATTATGGCATCATGGATGCAAATAATTTAAACCCCCAGAGAATTTTTCATGACTGGCCTAATCCTGTTCAATTTTGGATCAAGATATGCAATTTCACTTCCAAGGACTATGAAATCTACAGATTTGAGAACGGGGTTGTCTACACTTTAATGCAGAGTTTGTGTGTCAACAAGACTAGACTCCCAGCGAAGGTGTTACAACTACTGAGACCATGTGAGTATTTTGATAAGTGGGAAGGTGACCACAATTGGGGAGACTTCTTTTTAGAAGAGGATTTCACTATGATCAGAGTGTGTGGATGCACACATCCTCCCCATGTCCTACCATATCATGTGCCATCAAGAGTTGCAGCTATGGAATTTATTTGGCAGATTTTGTTAATTGATAATGAGCACTTTGCACCACACAGGAAGGGGACATTAACCCCTAGGCAGTTCAAGATTTTTTAGTTTATAATTGGCAAAGGTGCTATTGATTTAGTAAGCAGATGGTTGGAAAGCTATAAGATGGGAGCTGCATTGTATAGGTATATTGATCTGGAGGGATTTATTACAGGAGCTAAAAAAATCCTAACTCCTACCATACCAAATACATATGTGCATGGTCTTTGTGTGGAGGAGGATGCTACTAGGAATATAATTGATGAAGAATAAGTGAGAAATAGAAGAGAAAAAATTCAAGATTTATTGAATTTAGAGAAACAAATAAAAATAAATGGATTTGCATTTGGAGGTTTTTACCCTGATTTGCCATATTTTGACAAAATCAAAGCTATGCTGGATAATTTTTACACACTCTGTGAACAATTAGATAGAGTTCTAGATGTAAAGAAGGGGGGAAAAGAACCTAAATATTCAGAGTTTGGATATCAAAGTGAGAGTGAAGAAGAATATGTCAATCCACCTCAAATAGATCAACCACAATAGAATGTTGCAGAAGTAATTCAGGTACAAGGGGAACAGAGACACATTATAGATTTAACTAAAGTTTCTCAACCTGATGATATAGATGAGCCTGCTACCAAGAGGCAAAAAGTTGATCTTGGTTAGACTTCTCATGATCAAACTTACATAAGAAAAGAGAGAAAAAGGGATAGAGTAAGTGCTCTTGTTCCTAGCAATAGATTATATGATCATAATTAAAGAAAGGAAATTAGAAAGGGAAAGAAACTACAACAAGAAGTAGAAGAAAACATAGAGTTGCCTCTCAGGACATGTATAGATGAGAGATTGATCCATCAGTAGAAGTTCTTGCAAGATGATGATTTCATTAAAACTCATGAATTTAAAGATTTCCTTAGATGGCAAAAGAAGGAAGAGATCAATGAGAAATTAAGAATAGCTAGTGAAGAAGCAGTAACAAATGAGGCTCTTTTAGATTTACAATCATATGATCTTGAGACTGAGGACATCACTCCTGAGGAAGCTAGAAAATTAGTGTTGGAAAGTGGCATGTTGCTTGCTAAAGGCTGGGATTAAGCCTCAACATTTATAATAAATCAAATAAGAAAGCAACCAGATTTAAGGATGACCTCTGAGATTCAAATGGGTGATATGATCAAGGGATTCAGATATAGTCCTAATTCCCAAGAATTTTCCGTGTGGAGTCTATGTCCTAAGGACCAGAAGCCTTAGTTGCTAAATATTCAAGAGAGCATGATGGGAAACCAAAATGTATGGACAGTCCAAAACACAAATGATTTGGAGATTTCCCAAATAATGACACATTGGGCACATTTGAATGAAGATAAGACAAAAGAGTTGTCTGAGAAATGTGGTGTTTTGATAGAGGAGGCTAGTGCCTTGGCCAAGGATAGAGAACCATGCCACATTAAGATTCATCGGAAAGATAAGGTAATTGCTGAATTGACTAAACAATTGTGTGAAAATCCAGAAGTTGTATATGTACCCTCAGAGCAGCCCCCACAAATAGAAGAAAAGGTGGAAACAAGGGAAGAAGTAAAAGCAGATGATATGGCTAAGAAAGATAATGAAAGTACCATAAATGCATTGAGGAATATACTTCAACATAGGATTGATATCTTGAAAGATAAAATAGATATAATCCTAAATGCATATAATAAGTTACCCATTTTGCATGCTGAAGTGACAGGGTATATCTCTGTTTTAGGTCCCTTTTTTACAACACGGTCTCCTAGGATACAATTATTTGAGAGATCAGCTTCTTTACAACAACATAGGCCATATTTTCCAGAGATTGTGACAGAGGTAGAGGATGAGATCAAGAAAATAAATGTGACTTTACCTTTCTTTAAAGGTAAATTGAATTAGATAGAGGCAAAGATGAGCCTGTTTGGACCGAGTTTCAATAAATTTGTTCCTCCACTAAAGGGATAAGATGATCAGATTAAGGCCTTGGAGGCCTGGAGAAATGAATTTGATAGTAGACTGCCTAGTAAAGAGGCATTTATTACAGATTCTAATGTTTATATGGAAAGTTTCAATAGGATTTTAGATGAGGCTTTTAAAGATGAAACTGACATTAATAAATTCTTAGTTGATGTCAAAAGTATAATTGATGTCAGATGGGAAAGGAAGAAAGAACAACTGTAGAGTATTCAAATTTTCAATTGGCCTGTAGAGGAGGATGTGACAACATGGGATTTAAAGACAATACCAAATAAAAAGAAGCTTGTTGAGATAGAAGAAGAGGTCTTGGATGAAGAGTAGAGAGGAACACTTGGCGCCTGATCATTGAGCATAGGGAGGTTAGTAATTATAAAAGACAAGTGTAGGTTAGCCTAAAATGGCGGGCACTTGGTCTCAATACAAATATCAGATACTATCCTAAACACTATCAGACAAAGGTGCCATAATTCATATGAAGACAAAAGAAGATCAGATTTCATCCCTTATTCTTGTCTTTCCACCGCTTGAACATTCTAGTTTTTTGTCTTTTCTGTACTTTTAGGGTTAGGTTCCTTAAACCATCCCAAGCTTATTGCATCCTTTCTTTAGGGATTCCAAGATGGTTTAAGAGCTATATATAGATCAAATGTAATAATTTTGAAAAGAGATGAAATATATTGGCAAGCCAGACTTCTAGATTTCAGTCTGTGTTTTTGAGCTTTTAACCTTGATATGAATTGAAGCAAAAATTTATGAATAAAATACAATGCAGCTTTATTCCATATTGTTATTGTCTCTTTTCTTATTAAGTGTACTCTTTTATGTTTAATTTGTAAGGCATGTTAAGCATATTGGCTACAAGGTAGTTATCTAATTATTTGCAAGTTTCTTGTAAGGGGAGAATTAAACCTTGTGAGTAGTTTCAAAGAGTACAACAGTAATTAAGGATTTGATATAATACTGTGGGAGTGACAGGGTAATTTTTTGGTCACTTTACCTTAGTTTTATGTAGGTTGTAAGGCATGTTATAGTATTTTATTTTTTTAGCTTTCTGTGAATTTATATCTTTTGATTCTATAGGCCCAAAGATAGGCACTGGTCTAGGAACTTGTTTGGTAATCCATCAGCATCCAAAATATCTAATACTATTCAAAATCAATTAACTTTAGAGTATATATTAAAATCAATTGTATTCATAGTGATTACAGTTGGATCTTTTTTATTTCTTAAAGAGAAAATCAAATAGGTTATTCCTCCTAAATTCATAAGAATTATAAAAGGAAAGAAAGATGAAATTCCTTATTATGTTGCTGTCTGTCATCATTAAGATAATGATTTGGATTGTCAAGATTTTCCTCAGAATAATCATAGTTATTTTCATTGTCATTTATATATGCATATAAGAACAGAGCATTCAGCACATAAGTAAAATCCACTCTAAAGATATTGTCAAGTCAGTAATCAATCATCGGTAAAACCTGCCTGAGTCAGTGGATCTCAAAAAAGGAGGTGATAATAGGTATCCCCAGTGTTATCAAAATACCTCATCAATTAGTTTTTTCTCTTTCTTGAGTCAAAGTATCAAAGACATTGGGAGTCATAGAGTTATTTAAGTATTCAAGCATTTTTAGAGGCCCTGGAAGAAAAAACCCTAACAAATTGGTGACTCTACTGGGGAATTAAAGTGATTATAGATCATACCAGTTGTAGTTGTCAAAATTTTCTATTGATAGTATTCATTCATTCCTAACTATTGTTGGGTGGTGACTCTAAAATAAAATCTCTGAGATTAGTGCAAATTTAGTAAATATCTCTCAAAATGAATACTAGGTCAAGGATGAAAAATAATCCTGAGAAGGTTTTAGATGGTGGAATCTCATCATCCTCAAGGATGGAAATGTCCTGGAGGAAGAAGAGAAACCAAGTCAGCATTGATGAAAATCCTCTAAGAGGTAAAGAAAGTAATACTAGTAGAGAGGTGAGCAGCAATCAGCCTTCTCATGATGGAAATACTTTAGAATATGAAGAAGCTGCTAAGAGAGTATTAGAAACACCTACTGTTACTTCTACTTCTAGTGAAAGAGAAGAAACAAGTACATTTAGTTTAGATTTTGAAGAAGGTCCCTCTGATGAGCTAGCAAATGAGGAAAAAATTATCATGAAACAACTTGCCCTTATTGAACAAATGAAAAGGGAGAGAGAAATGAGAAAGAAAAAACATGAGCATAAGGATGTTGATAAGAGTAAAAGAAAATCATTAAGACATCAAAATATAAAAGGTACAGAGAGATCTCAAAAGGACCAAGATATACCACTCACTTATAAGGCTTCTAGTTCACATAAAGACTAAGGTAAGCAAAAAATGTGTGAATATGGAAATCAAGAACCTAGATTTTAGAAGCCTTTAACAGAGAAAATGTCCAAGTTGGATATTGATTTAGAGAAATTAAGAATTGAAAAGGAAACCATGGAGAAAATGTTAGAAAAGGCACAAATGGAAGCTGCAACAATTGAGATAAAGAAGAAAATAGATTTTTTGCAGTCTTCTAAGTATTATCATGCTGGGACAGAGAATACAACAGCTTCTAAAGAAAAAGCCACTAATTTTAAAGAGAATGATAGTTTTTAAAGAAAACCATTGCATACTGAAAGGTATAAACAGTTTGAATTCATTGGTATCCCTAGATATCCTAATGCATTCCCTAAAGATGTGGGTGATATAGGAGAAAAGCTCCCAAAGTTCACAGGTAACAATGTTATTTCATGTGAAACACATTTAAGAAAGTTCATTGATTTTGTTGATGATTTAAATATCACTCATGAGGATGTATTAATGAAATTATTTGTTCAGTCTCTAGTACAAGATGCTAGAGAATGGTTTAGGAGCCTTTCTAATGGATTTGTTGTTTCTATGGATGAGTTAATTGAATTATTTAAGGATCAGTATGGAGATAAAACAAATAAAGGTTTTTTGTTGAATGAGTTCAACAATATCAAAAAGCATTACAATGAAGAGGTCACTGAGTATAATACAAGATTTCAAAGAGCTATGCACAAGCTATTTCAAAAGATAAGGCTAGACGAAGAGGTATGTTTAGCAACTCATTTAAATGCCTTTGATTCTAAAATGGGATATGCTCTTACGAATAAAAACCCTATAACTCTTACTGATGCTTATAAGAAAGTGGTGAATATTGAAATGAACATAAGAGTGTCTAGTAAATTAAATAGGAGAGATGACTCAAGGTTTAGTAGGAACAACCCAAAAGAATCAGAGTATAAGGAATATAGGGCTCCTCAGAACAATAGGCCTTCTTACAATAATACATATAATCCTCAAAATAGAATGCAAAACCATCCTTATGGAACTCATTTTAAGGATGGGAAGCTTTTTATTCCACCTAGAAAGGAGAAGATTGATAACAGAACTCTAGACCCTCTACATAAGAATGTTGTCCATTTCTACAATGATGATCCTTGGTGTGAAGCTTGTGAAGCCCCACATAACCCTGATTTTTGTATTGTTTCCTTAGAATTAAGAGTAAGTGAAGAACATGGAAATGATGAGGGTGAACAATGTGATCATAGTATGAAAAATACTTATTCATGTCATGATATAGATTTGGACAGTGAAACTAAAAACCATGATTCTTGTAGTTCACAAAGAAGGGTAGAAAATCATCATCAACAGATCTTATCTGATAGTGAAGCAGAGGAAACTGATGACAATATAAGATGTTATGCTCAAAAAAATTAGGATTTTCCAGTTATTAGAAAAGCTTCAGATGAAGAGAAAGCTAGGATTACTGTAGATTTAGTGAACAAGGCTAGAAGCAACTACCATTTAAGAAACAAAGTAGTGGGTGGTACTGGTAGTCAGCCATCAGGTGTCTTTATAAAAGAAAATAAAGTAGACACTAAGTATGCACAAAAAAGGAAGAACCAGGGGAAAATGTAAATAAGCATAAGGTCAAAATTATTACCAAAACCTTAGAACCAAATGTTGTACAAGAAGGAGAATTAAAAAGGCAAGAAATCGGTACTCCTGTTCAAAAGATGGAAAGAAAAAAGTTAAAAGAACCAACTCTGAATGTACATATTGAGGAAAGTGACATTACTATTGACAAATCAAAGTCCTCAGATGTGAAATATACTCTAGTAGACATGGGTCACTGGTTTGTCCCAAATGACAGTAAAGGTGCCATTTCTAGAAATGCTGAGAATTAAGGAACACAAGGAAAAGGTGATGTCATTGTTAAACAGTGTGCCCATAATAAAAGTCCAAAGTCTAGATAATGTTGGAAAGAAACCAATCAACAAAGGGAAGGAAGTTGAGGTGTTAACATCTGAGATTCCTCAAAATTTCCTGAATACAACTTCTTCCCCAAAGGTTGTTGACCCATTTTTTCTCTCACTAATAATTAATGGAAAGATGCTAAAAAATTGTATGATTGATTCATGAGCATCAAATACTGTTATGCCAATGGAAATCATGAGGTCAATGGGACTATAGGTTGACACTCCTCATGGGAGATGTCAAGATATGGACTCTAGAGAAGTCCCTGTGTTTGGTACCATTGAGGCTCTCCCTTATAAATTATCCATTTGTCCTGATGTAGTAATGACTATGAATGTTCTTGTGGTTGACATACCACCACATTATGGCATGTTACTGTCAAGAAAGTGGAGTGCTTCAATGGGAGGTAGTATATAAAGTGATTTATTATATGCTACTTTTAACATTGTTGAAGATAATGTTAAGGTGTTAAGGGAGAGTAGAACTCCACACATGATAGAAAGATTTGAAGACACTAACATTAATTGTTGCATTGATATGGATATGGAGAATTTTAGGATATAAAAGAGTGAACTTTATTATTAGAATGAAGAGGTTGATCCTCTGAATAAAGAGTTGATTATACAAGGTGATGGATTGTGGAAAATGTACTTTGATGGGGCTTGCTCAAAAGAAGGATCAGGGGCAAGAGTATTGTTGGTATCTCCATCAGGTACAACTTTTAAGTACTCATTTCTATTAGCCTTCCAATGTACAAATAAAACTGTAGAATATGAAGCTTTGTTTTTAGGACTTGAAATTGCCATCAAACATGGGATTAAATGTTTAAAGGTTTATGGTGATTCTGAATTGGTGGTAGCTCAAGTTAGATGCAAATATTGTTAGAATGAATTTTAGAATAACTGAGAGTGGAGGGGTGAATTAGTTATCCTCAGGTCTAGATATAGAAAATAAAAAATTTCTGTATTTCAGATCTACTCAGCAACAATAGCATACATCAACAACTTTAATCATGTAGTTTACTGTCAATTGAAATTAGCTTGTAGAAACATAAAAGTAAAACAAACCATAAGCATTCTCACAAGTTGACACAAGTATTTAATGTGGAAACCCAATATGGGAAAAACCACCAGTAACATGCTACCAAGTTTTCACTCTTCTGAAGTGAGCTCTGTGAGGAGCCAACCCTGTTAAAGGTTACAATAACACACTGCTAGGTGTGAACTAGTTAAAGGATTTAATCATCTTGTTAGGAGTGTCCTTGTTAGAGGACTTAGAATATTCCACCTAAATGTCACCTTGTTAGAGGATTTATACAAATGACTGTTAGGTCAACCTTGTTAAAGAATTTTAACTGATCCAATGGTTAGAAAGTAATTAGCAGTTGTGATATGATACATACAACTTACTTTTCAAATTTAGATCCAATTATAGCTCTGATGTTAACTTACTGGATAGCCTGCATTGTCATTTCAACCTTCTGATCTGCTTGGAAATTTTTCAAGCAATCACACATGCAACTCTACTTTTGTATTCAGCTTTTTCTGCTAGATCATGCCAAACAGTAAATCAACTATGTAAACCTCTTGCATACACATCCACTCTTGCACACTCAATGAATAACCCCTTGAGGTTATCATATACCTCTCTATCTAGGTCAGATAAATCTTTTGTCACTTAAACAAGATCGTAGATCTTAGGTTAGGTCAGATCCAACAGATCATTCCATCTTTGCATTACATTTACTTCTCCAAATAGTCTCTAATTAAATCTTGAAACCATGCATTAATTATGGTTACCCATACATTAAATGACATGGATCAATCTTTAATTAACATTACATATCCCAATAAAATTAACTAAGTCGGCCAGAGATCTC
>MU226248.1:279009-294723 GCA_018584345.1 Thuja plicata
TTGTCAGAAGTTTCTTCAGCAATATAACAAGATTTCTTACCTTTGTCTTTGTAGTCCTTATATTTCCTGAAGTCTCGGTCATCCTTTCTGTCTTTGTATTCTTTGTATTTGTTGTCCCTTCTTTCATATTTTTCATTCTTGTTAGGACATATAGCATCTTTATGACCAACTTTATTGAATGAAAAACAAATAATAGGAATTTTACCTCTGTATTTTACTTTTCCTCTGGAAAGCCTTTTTGCCATAAGTGCTTCAAGTTCTTCAAGATCATCATCAGAAGTGTCACTATCACTGTTCACATGTTTCTTTCCTTTTTTAGATTTATTGAGAACCAGCTATGATCTAAAAGTAGAATCAATCCCTTGTAGATTATAGTTATCATAATTTGACATTTCAAATTCAGTGAGTCTGCCTATCAGATTTTCCAGATTCAGATTATTGTTAGGAGTACATCTCAATTCTTGAATTGTAGAAACTCTAATAACATATATAGGAAGTAAATTTCTCAGTACCTTGCTCATAATGGTGTTCTCATCAATTGTTCCATTAGCTCCTCTAATGGCATTTATAACTTCTTTTACTCTCCCATAGTACTGATTAACATTTTCACCTTCTTGCATTTTCATCTCATCAAACTTACCTCTTAGAATTTTTTATTTAGCTCTCAACACATTTGTGTCTCCACCATAGACAGTTACAAGTTTTTCCCACATCTGCTTTGCATTTGTGCAGCTCTTTATATCATCAAACTTTGAATAGCTCAATGAGGAGGCGATCTCCAACATTGCTTGATTGTGCTCTTGCTTTTCTTTTAGTTGTGCAGCAGTGAGAGGAGTAGTAGGTGATACATAGTCATTTTTAATAAGTCGCTTAGCATCATCTCCAATACTAGCCAAATGTAGTTTCATCAAACTCTCCCATGCAGGGAAGTTATCTTTGTTCAGCTTGGGAACCTCCTTTTTATACATCTTGATCTTTTCGCTCCAAGTATATTCAAACTATTTTCAGGAGACCAAAGCTTTGATACCAATTGTTAGAATGAATTTTGGAATAACTAAGAGGGGAGGGGTGAATCAGTTATCCTCAGGTCTAGATGTAGCAAATAAAAAATTTCTATATTTAAGATCTACTCGGTAGCAGTAGCATAAGTCAACAACTTTAATCATGCAGTTTACTATCAATTGAAATTAGCTTGCAGAAACATAAAAATAAAACAAACCATAAGCATTTACACAAGTTGACACAAGTATTTAATGTGGAAACCCAATATGGGAAAAACCACCAGTAACATGCTACCAAGTTTTCACTCTTCTGAAGTGAGCTCTATGAGGAGCCAACCCTATTAAAGGTTACAATAACACACTGCTAGGTGTGACCTGGTTAAAGGTTTTAACCACCCTGTCAGGAGTGGCCTTATTAGAGGACTTAGAATATTCCACCTGAATATCACCTTGTTAGAGGATATATACAAATGACTGTTAGGTCAACCTTGTTAAAGGATTTTAACTGATACAATGGTTAGAAAGTAATCAATAGCTGTGATCTGATACATACAACTTAATTAGAAAATTCAGATCCAATTATAGCTCTAATGTTAACTTACTGGATATTCTACATTGTCATTTCAACCTTCTAATCTGCTTGGAAAACCGTCAAGCAATCACACATGCAACTCTGCTTCTGTATTCAGCCTTTTCTGCTAGATCATGCCAAACAATAAATCAACTATGCAAACCTCTTGCATACACATTCACTCTTGCACACTCAATGAATTACCCCTTGAGGTTATCATATACTTCTCTATCTAGGTTAGATATATCTTTTTCCGCTTAAACAAGATCATAGATCTTAGGTTAGGTCAGATCCAACGGATCATTGCATCTTTGCATTACATTTACTTCTCCAAAGTAGTCTCTAATTAAATATTGAAACCATGCATTAATTATGGTTACCCATACATTAAATGACATGTATTAATCTTTAATTAACATTAGATATCCCAATAGAATTAACTAAGTCAGCCAGAGATCTCAAATATCATCATTAATCCAATTACTGTAAGTCAGCCAACATCACTGTTTCTACTCGGCAATTTCAATGGTGTTCAACATTGAAAAAATTTTCTCATCAAAAACAACTTTGCTCGGCACAAGCAACTTTGCTTGGCACAAGCAACTTTTCTCAGAACAAGCAACTTTTTTTGGCACAAGCCAAACTTGCTCGGCACAAAACAACTAGAAAAACTATCTTTGAAAGATAAACAACTAATTACTTTGCCAGAGTGCCAACTGATCAAGTACCCTTTTATTTTCCTTAACTCAACCATTCACTTGGTCTTCTTGTTAAATCTTCTTCATCAACAATAGATATGGTACTCAAATAGATAACAATAGTCTCACCAGTTAAGGTTTGACAACAATGACAAAATAACAATTGCTTGCATTGTCACTTTCCAACAAATATGCAGTAAAGAATGATAGATTAAAAATGTATAAGTATGCTATTTGGGATCAAATTGAAATGTTTGATGCCTTTGATATAAGCTAGATAGAAAGGTCAAAGAATATAATGGCTGATTTTTTAGCAAATGTTGCTTTAAAAACTGATGATTTGACCTTACATGTGGTGTCAATACTAAAAGTCAAGACAAGACTAGTTGTTCCAGACAACATATACAACTGGCAGATTTTCCAGGATGACCAAGATATTATGAGATTTATTCAATGTCTTGACCACTATGAGAATCAGAGTATAGATTGTAATACTTTGCTAGAAAGAAATGATGAAAAGACTACATTTTGGGAAATGAGGTTGTCCAATTAAGTTCTGATCAGATTCCTAGGGGTTTGGTTGAGCTCGAAGCATTGTTTAGTAGTCAACAAAATTAAGCAATGCCAAGGTTGAGGATTTGGAGGAAATAAATTTAGGATCTGAAAATAGTCCTCAAGTTGTTTATATTGGAAAAGGTTTAGACTCTCATATAAGGACAAATTTGATCAAACTGTTAAGAAAATATAAACATGTCTTTGCTTGGTGATATGAGGATTTGAAAGCCTATAGAGAGGATCTTTTTCAACATGAAATCCCACTAAAGTCAGATGTAAAACTATTTAGGCTAAAAAAGAGGCCTATTAACCCCTTGTTGGCTCCTAAGATGCAACAAGAATTGATGAAATTAAAGGATGTTGGGATAATCCAGCCAATCAGACCTTCAACTTGGGTATCAAATTTGGTACCAGTCAGAAAGAAGAATGGTGATATCAGACTATGTGTGGACTTCAGAAATTTAAATATTGCTTTATTAAAAGATAATTATTCTTTGCCTAATATGGAAGCAATGTTACACAAGGTGACTGGTTGTGACTTTCTATCTATGATGGATGGTTTCTCAGGATATAAGCAAGTCTTAGTTAAAGAATCATAACAGTACAAAATTGCATTTACCACTCCATGGAGAACTTATGTTTATATCAAAATGCCATTTGGGCTAATAAATGCAGGAGCAAATTTTCAAAGGGCCATGGATGTTGCTTTTAAATAATTCATTGATTTATTTATGGTCATTTATCAGGATGATTTAACTGCATATTCTAAGAGAGCTGAGGATCACTGTGATCACTTAGGTAAGATTTTCAATAAAGCATTAGAATATGGTGTTTCATTGAATCCAAAGAAATGTCATTTTGTAGTACCAGAGGGAAAGTTTCTTGGACACATAGTATCTAAGGAGGGGGTAAGAATAGAACCTGAGAGAGTGGAAGCAATTCAGAAGGTTATTGCTCCAAAGAACCTAAAAGGAGTACAATCTTTCTTAGGAAAGATCAATTTTGTTAGAAGGTTCATAGAAAACTTTGTAGAGATTGTCAAACCTATTGTTAAGTTGCTAAAGAAAGATGCAAAATTTATTTGGAATAAAGAAGCCCAATAGGCATTTGAGAAAATAAAGAAAGCAGTACAAGAGGCTCCAGTTTTAAAATCTCCAGATTATACTAAGCCTTTTTCTTTGTTTTCATTTGTATCTTTTCATACAATTGCTGCTATTTTACTACAAAAATATGAACAAGGATTTGAACATCCAATAGCTTTTTATAGTAAATCCCTACAAGCTACAAAACTTAATTATGAAATAATGGAGAAGCAGGCTTATGCTTTGGTAAAAGCTGTAAAGTCTTTTAGGCCATATTTGGTCTGTGCTCAGATACAAGCATATGTTCCTCACTCAGAAGTGAAAGATATTCTTACACAGTCAGAGGTTACTAGTAAGAGATGTAAATGGATAACTAGAATTCAAGGATTTAACCTTGAGATCCATATTACAAAGTTGATAAGAGGTCAGGGTTTGGCAAAACTTATGACAGAAGAAAACTTGGATCTAGTACAAATAAATCATACAAAGATACATGATCAAATTGTTACAAGCATAGAAAGGCAACCGTTCTATGCTGATATTATATTTTTCTTGAAAAATGCCAAATGTCCTAATCATATGTCAGAAAATCAGAAAAGAAATCTGAAATTACAAACTCAAAGATACACTTTTATTCAAGGAGATTTATATTGGAAGGATAGGAATGGTGTATTGTTGTTATGTCTAGATAAATACCAAGTTGAAAAGGTTTTATGTGAAATGCATGCAGGAGAATGTGGAGGTCATTTTTCTGCCAAAACTACTGCCCATAAGGTTTTAAGGGCTGGCTACTATTGGCCCAGTTTGTTCAAAGATACTTATGAATATGTCAGAAAGTGTGAACCTTGTCAAAGGTTCTCAAACAAGCTAAAATTTTTAGGAGCTCTGTTGTTAAACCTAGTAAGTACTGAAGCCCCTTTTACTATGTGGGGGATTGATTTCATTGGTGAATTTCAAGAGAAATCTAGTGGGAGACATAGTTGGATACTTGTAGCCACAGATTATTTTTCTAAATGGATTGAGGCCATCCCTACAAAGAAAGCAACAAGCAGGGTAGTCACTGAATTTCTAATGGAGAATATTATAACCAGATTTGGTGTACCTACTAAATTAGTAATGGATAATGCCATGAGTTTTAGATCAGAAGAAATGACAGATTTCTATGAAAAATATGTGATTACAATATCATATTCATCCCCATATCATCCACAGGCAAATGGACAAGCTGAGTCTAGTAATAAGAGCATATTGAAAATACTAAAAAGAATTCTTGAAAAAAATAAAAGGGCATGTCATACTAAATTAAAGCTAGCACATTGGGCTGACAGAATAATAGTTAAAACAACAACATGCAAGTCTCGATTTGAGCTGGTGTATGGTCTACAAGAAAGAATGCCTATCAACAATTTATTACCAGTATATCAGTTTATACAAGTAGAACAATTAGATGTTTCTGATAATATGCATAATAGAATGACTCAGTTGGTAGAATTGGACGAAGCAAGAAGAAATAGCCAAAAAGAAAACATTAAGTTGCAACAGAAGATGAAATACCTATTTGATAAGAGGGCTACTAAAATAAAATTCCAATTTGGTGACCTAGTTCTTAAGTGGAATGCAAGAGCAGAAGATAAAGGAAAACACAAGAAATTTGAGTCTTTATGGCTTGGACCATTTGTTGTCTCACAAAACTTTGGAAAAGACTCTTACTTATTAAAGAACATGGATGGAGAAGATTTTGAGTTTCCTGTGCATGGGAAATTCCTAAAGCCCTTTTTCAAATAAGAACCAAAGTTCATGCACAAGTAAGTATGTATCATACTGTAAATACCCTCCTTCAGTTGTGTAAAATGTTGTAAATAGTTTCCCTTTTGTAATAGGTTAGTTGGTGTCCCTCCTGATTTTTGATCTATTCTGGAACCAGAGATTCTACAGTTCTTTGCCATAAATTGTGTTTATTCAATCCTTAGATAGAACCACTGTTGGTTGTATTCCCAGTTCTGGTGTTTACAATAATTTTTTTGATATCTTCATGACTGAGAAGTGCACAAATTTTAAAAAATATGTCCAAAGCTACAAGGTCCCTTAGAAAGTTCCATGTCTTTAGGTCAAAATCTAGAGAAATGGTAAAAAACCCTATCTTAGGTTTCAATATATGCAAAAATGTTTAAAAACCCTAGATATGTTGATCTGGTTTATATTTTCAAGTTACTTTTTGAAAGGTTTAAGTTGAAGTAAGTCATGTGTTTTTTAAGGTTAGTCGCCCAGTCTCCTAATGTTAAACGAATATTCCATTTTGTAAACAGAATTAGTGATTCACGTTGGTCGGGATGTCTCTAAAAGGAAAAGAATATACCTTATAATTCATGAGACTTAGCGAAAAGCATCAGTCGTGAAGTCTCCCAATGAAGAAAACATGATTTGGCAACATGGAGACAAAAGGGTTAAGTCACAGTGTTGTGCAGTATAGCCCGCGGTTAGAAAATAGTCATGAGACTTAGTGATTCCTTCAGTTGCGAGGTCTCTAGATCAAAACAAAGTTAGTAATAAGTTAAAAAGAATTCAGTCACCATGTCTCCAGATAAAAGGTTAGTTAAGTAAAAGGTTTAGAGACTTGGCGACAAACTACAAATTGAAATGAAATATACAATGGTCGAGTAGTTTCTAGTCAAACATGGTAAGTCAACATCTTTTCAGCAATTAGGAGACAAACAACTAAAGATGAGGCAAGTGTCCAAAATGAATAAAGAAAAATGTATCAATCGCGTGGTCTCCCAAAAGGTAAAATATCATTTGGCAATTAAGAGACTAAAAGATGTAAAGGTATGTATTTTAATATTGTCGCATAGTCTCCAAATGATTTAGGGTTTCCAGAATGTATTCAGAAACTTAGCGGAGCTGTCAGATGCAGAATAAGATAAGATCAACGGTAGTCACTGAGTCTCTAATAAAAGTTACACAGAGTAAAATATTCTCGCGACAATGAGATTAAGCTTTAGTCGCGTAGTCTCTAAATTGAATGATAAGATAAAGTTTCATAAGTCTTTGTTGCCAAGTCTCCAAAGGAAATGCCAAAGAGTAGATTTATTCAGCAATTGAGTGACTAAGGGTAGTCACGGGGTCTCAAAAAGTGAAAAGAGCATTCAGAGACTTAGCAATCAGAGATTAATAGATGAAAAAGTAACCATAGTCGCGGGTTCTCCGAATAAACTCTGAGTTAGACTATGCTTCTAATGACTTGGATTCCTTTAGTCACATGATCACAAGGAGTAATCCACAATTTAGCCAAGGTGAAGAGAATCATTCAGTCACCAGATCTACAAAAAAATTGAGAGTTAAGGTGTTTAATCAGCGACAAGGAGATAATGCATAGTCGCTAGGTCACCAGATATGAAAAATGATAATTATAAATGGCAATTGCTGACATGAAAATATGGAGATTCATCATCCAATAGAAATACAGGAGAGTAATTACTGTGTGAAAAAGGTAGCTAAGATGTCTGGTGAAGAACCAATCATATCAAAACATGTGATTTTGTTTGAATTTTATAAGGGTTTTTCTGAGAAGTACTCATTTGAATTCATTTTCCTATCACATTCATGAGCTACGGCTAGGAATTCAATTAATATCACAGCATGTAAACTTGAAGGGTGAATTGATTGATTCTTCAATGATGAGCTAAGTACTTTGTAAAGTTACCATAAAGGGATGATCTCAGGTTTATTTTCATTCATCATGCATCCAGAATTTTAGAACGGAAAATTTGCTAGGTTTTATGTGTCCAAGAAGTAAGAATTGATCAATTTCAAGGTGATTATTTAGTTTTCAAAGTTCTTGAATTGTCTTCAGTGCACTGAGAAGGGTAAGGAGTCCTGAGAGAAGATTTGTTCCAATATTGGTGAAAGAGAAGTGGAAAATAGAACAAAATGAGTAAAGCAGTTAGTGTGGCATCTACCAGTGGGAAGAGCGATGAAATGGATGAAAATGCCAAGGGAAAAAGGAACTTCTCTGATGAGTTTTTGAAGCTGTTACCTGGGTCTACACAGAACAAGAGGGAAAATGCCAACATATTGGTAGATGAATACTGTGATATCAGAGATGCCCATACTCCAGGTTCTACAAGTTTTTATCTTTACAATTATTTTTATAAAAATGCTGATAAGGCCATACCAATATCAAACCCTTGGACTAGTGGTTTGGCTAGGTTAATTCTTCCTGATGTCTTTGTAGATGTAGACTTTTTTCTAGGTCTTGCAAACCATTATGAATCCTTGTCAAGGACAATTAAAATGAATGATGGTACTGCACTGTTAATTCTAAATAGGAATTATTTTATGCAAGCTTTTGGTTTGTATAGTATGATGTCCACTAAGATTAATATTACAAAGCAAGAGGAAAGATATAGGTTATAGCCTGGGATAGCTAGAAATCTATTACAGAAACATATCCTTAAGGAGGTTAGGAACCACATTGTCCCTTTACTGGGAACTACACCTTATTGTTTCAAAGATTTACATTTTTATATCAAATACATTGCATATGTTTTGTGTAAGGTGCTAGGTAGGGATGGAGGAGCTGAGAAGATAAATGCTGGGATTTTTATGATGGTATTAGATTTACAAGATGTGCATTCTAGTACCAGCTATGATTACATTCAATACATCATTGATAAAATGCATGAGGGGTTTGTAGCTATATAGAAGAAGGATAAAGATCCTAAATTTTTACATTATTCTATCCTGATTCATCTATTATTGCATTTCAATTATGGCATCATGGATGTAAATAATTTGAACCCCTAGAGAATTTTTCATGACCATCCTAATCCTGCTCAATTTTGGATCAAGATATGGAATTTCACTTCCAAGGACTATGATTTATGTGGATTTGAGAACTGGATTATCTACGCTTTAATGCAGAGTTTGGGTGTCAACAAGATTAGACTCCTAGTGAAGGTGTTACAACTACCTAGACCATGTGAGTATTTTGATAAGTGGGAAGGTGACCACAATTGGGGAGACTTCTTTTTAGAAGAGAATTTCACTATGATTAGAGTGTATGGATGCACACATCCTCCCCATATCCTACCATATCCTGTGCAATCAAGAGTTGCAGCTATGGAATTCATATGGCAGCTTTTGTTAACTGATAATGAGCACTTTGCACCACACAAGAAGGGGACATTAACCCCTAGGTAGTTCAAGATTTTTTAGTTTATAATTGGCAAAGGTGCTATTGATTTAGTAAGCAGATGGTTGGAAAGCTATAAGATGGGAGTTGCATTGTATAGGTATATTGATCCAGAGGGATTTATTGCAAGAGCTAAGAAACTCCTAACTCCTACCATACCAAATACATATGTGCATGGTGTTTGTGTGGAGGAGAATGCTACTAGGAATATAATTGATGAAGAAGAAGTGAGAAATAGAAGAGAAAAAAATTCAAGAGTTGTTGAATTTAGAGAAACAGATAAAAATAAATGGATTAGCATTTGGAGGTTTTTACCCTAATTTGCCATATTTTGACAAAATCAAAGCTATGCTGGATAATTTTTACACACTCTATGAACAATTAGATAGAGTTCTAGATGTAAAGAAGGGGGGAAAAGAACCTGAATATTCAGAGTCTAAATATGAAAGTGAGAGTGAAGAAGAATATGTCAATCCACCTCATATAGATCAACCATAACAGAATGTTGCAGAAGAAATTTAGGTACAAAGGGAATAGAGACACTATAGATTTGAATAAAGTTTCTCAACTTGATGATATAGACGAGCTTGCTACCAAGAGGAAAAAGGTTGATCTTGGTCAGACTTCTCATGATCAAACTTACAGAAGAAAAGAGAGAAAAAGGGATAGAGTAAGTGCTCTTGTTCTTGGAAACAGATTATATGATCATAATTTGAGAAAGGAAATTAGAAAGGGAAAGAAACTACACCAACAAGTAGAAGAAAACATAGAGTTGCCTCTCAGGACATGTATAGATGAGAGATTGATCCATCAGCAATAGTTCTTGCAAGATGATGATTTCATTAAAATTGATGAATTTAAATATTTCCTTAGATGGAGAAAGAAGGAAGAGATCAGTGAGAAATTAAGAATAACTAGTGAAGAAGCAGTAACAAATGAGGCTCTTTTAGCTTTACAGTCATATGATCCTGAGACTGAGGACATCATTCCTGAGGAAGCTAGAAAATTAGTGTTGGAAAGTGGCATGTTGCTTGCTGAAGGTTGGGATTTAGCCTCAGTATTTATAATAAATCAAATAAGAAAACAACCAGATTTAAAGATGACCACTGAGATTCAAATGGGTGATATGATCAAGGGATTTGGATATAGTCCTAATTCCCAAGTATTTTCCATGTGGAGTCTATGTCCTAAGGACCAGAAGCCTTAGTAGCTAAATATTCAAGAGAGCATGGTGGGAAACCAAATGGTATGGATAGTCCAAAACACAAATGAATTGGAGATTTCCCAAATAATGACACATTGGGAACATTTGAAAGAAGATAAGATAAAATAGTTGTCTGAGAAATGTGGTGTTTTGATAGAGGAGGCTAGTGCCCTGGCCAAGGATAGAGAACTATGCCACATTAAGATTCATCAACAAGATAAGGTAATTGTTGAATTGACTAAACAATTGTGTGAAAATCCATAAGTGGTATATGTACCCTCAGAGTAGCCCCCACAAATAGAAGAAAAGGTGGAAATAGGGGAAGAAGTAAAAGCAGATGATATGGCTAAGAAAGATAATGAAATTTCCATAAATGCATTAAGGAATATACTTCAACATAGGATAGATATCTTGAAAGATAAAATAGATATAATCCTAAATGCATATAATAAGTTACCCATTTTGCATGCTGAAGTGACAGGGTATATCTCTGTTTTAGGTCCTTTTTTCACAACATGGTCTCCTAGGATACAATTATTTAAGAGATTAGCTTCTTTACAGCAACATAGGCCAGATTTTCTGGAGATTGTGATAGAGGTAGAGGATGAGATCAAGAAAATAAATGTGACTTTACCTTTCTTTAAAGGTAAATTGAATCAGATAGAGGCAAAGATGAGCCTGTTTGGACCGAGTTTCAATAGATTTGTTCCTCCACTAAAGGGAGAAGATGTTCAGGTTAAGGCCTTGGAGGCCTAGAGAAATGAATTTGATAGTAGACTACCTAGTAAAGAGGCATTTATTATAGATTCTAATCTTGATATGTAAAGTTTCAGTAGGATTTTAGATGAGGCTTTTAAAGCAGAAAATGACATTAATAAATTCTTAGTTGATGTCAAAAGTATAACTAATGTCAGATGGGAAATGCAAAAAGTACAATTACAGAGTATTCAAAGTTTTAATTGGCCTGTAGAGGAGGATGTGACAGCATGGGATTTAAAGACAAGACTAAAGAAAAAGAAGCTTGTTGAGATAGAAGAAGAGGTCCTGGATGAAGAGTAGAGAGGAACACTTGGCGCCTGATCATTGAGCATAGGGAGGTTAGTAATTATAAAAGACAAGTGTAGGTTATCCTGAAATTGTGGTCAGTTGGTCTCAATACAAATATCAGATACTATCCTGAACACTATCAGACAAAGGTGCTAGAATTCATATGAAGACAAAAGAAGATCAGATTTCATCCCTTATTCTTGTCTTTCCACCGCTTGAACATTCTTGTTTTTTGTCTTTTCTATACTTTTAGGGTTAGGTTCCTTAAACCATTCAAAGCTTGTTGCATCCTTGCTTTAAGGATTCCAAGATTGTTTAAGACCTATATATAGATCAAATGTAATAATTTTAAAAAGAGATGAAATATATTGGCAAGCCAGACTTCTAGATTTCAGTCTGTGTTTTTGAGCTTTTAACCTTGATATGCATTGAAGTAGAAATTTATGAATAAAATACAGTGCAAATTTATTCCATATTGTTATTGTCTCTTTTCTTATTGAGTGTAATCTTTTATGTTTAATTTGTAAGGCATGTTAAGCATATTGGCTACAGGGTAGTTATGTAATTATTTGCAAGTTTCTTCTAAGGGGAGAATTAAACCTTGTGAGTAGTTTCAAAGAGTACAGTGGTAATTAAGGATTTGATATAATATTGTGGGAGTGACAGGGTAATTTGTTAGGCACTTTACCTAAGTTGTATGTAGGTTGCAAGGCATCTTATAGTATTTTATTTGTTTATCTTTCTGTGAATTTATATCTTTTGATTCTATAGGCCCATGGATAGGCACTAGTCTAGGAACTTGTTTGGTAATCCATCAGCATCCAAAATATCTAATACTATTCAAAATCAATTAACTTTAGAGTATATATTAAAATCAATTATATTCATAGTGATTACAGTTGGAGCTTGTTGATTTCTTAAAGGGAAAATCAAAAAGGTTATTCCTCCTAAATTCATAAGAATTGTAAAAGGAAAGAAAGATGAAATTCCTTATTATGTTGCTGTCTGTCATCATTAAGATAATGATTTGGATTGTCAATCTTTTCCTCATAATAGTCATAGTTATTTTCATTATCATTTATATATCCATATAAGAACAGAGCATTCAACACATAAGTAAAATCCACTCTAAAGATACTGTCAAGTCAGTAATCAATCATAGGTAAAACCTTCCTGAGTTAGTGGATCTCAAAAAAGAAGGAGGTGATAATAGGTATCCCCAGTGTTATCAAAATACCTCATCAATTAGTGTTTTCTCTTGCTTGAGTCAAATTACCAAAGACATTGGGAGTCATAGAGTTATTTAAATATTCAAGCATTTTTAGAGGCCCTGCAAGAAAAAACCCTAACACTTTCCCTAGAGTAAGATCAAGTGGATGTGATTGTCTACCTAGGATAGACTTGTGGTCTTCGATGGATGGGATCCTCTTTCAATGTGAACTAACCTTTTGATCAAGGTGATGAGGTTGCAAAGGCAAAGGGGATTATCTTAAACAATGCTTAGTGTAAGGACACTTAAGGATGTGGTTTTTGATTAAGATGTAGCTTCTAAGAAACTCAAAAGGGGATGAAATACCAAGTGGGGGATAAGATTAGGGATGCTTTGGATGATGATTAGGATGATGCTAGGTTGACTAGGATTGGATTGGACTATGCTGGATTATACTAGGATGAGTGTGTGATGTGTTTCTAAAGATGAAAACCTAAGGGAGGTCCTAAAAATGCAAGCTAAGTGAGCCTAAGAAGAGGAGGAATGATTGTTTGTTGTGGTAGACCAGCTAGTCATATTGCTCAAATCTGACAAAAGAAGCATTTAGATGATATTTTCCCATGATGTGAGCAACCTTGTTTTTGTATATCACTTTGTTGAATTCTTCCCGTTTATGAGTTTCTTGCTTGATGGAATCAATTATGTGCTGGTACTTGGTAGCCTCTTAGGTTATGCTCTTCTTTTCTCTGTGCACGGGGGTAACAGAGTTTTCACCTTCTTGTGCTTCTTGGAATCAATCATGTCCTATAGTAAAAAGATTTGATTTTGGATGAGCAACTGAAGGTTTTAGGACATATCTCATAAAAGACCAAATTTTGAAGATTATGGCAAATTTTGGAGCTCACTATTTTCAAGCAAAGACTGTAGTCTGTAAAAAGGATAGTGTTTTGATGATTTGGAAAAAGCTTGATCTTTGTATGATTTTCAATAGATTTATTCCATGGAAAGAACTAGTTTCATAAGAGTCAAATCAGAAAATAATAGGCATGTGTCTTGAAATCAATCTAACAAGGGACAAAGCAACCTTGAAGGATACAAGAAAGTGTGACAAATTTGTTCATTGAGAATGTTGGTGCTCAAATCAACAAATTGGATTTCCTATGGACTTGCCAATCCAATGCTTGCAAACCCAAGTGATTTGGCCAACTAACAAGTCACAACCAAGGCAAGGTTGGAATTTCTGCAATTTTGGCTGTGCAGAACTAGGGCTGGTAGGCCTATACCTTAAAATCATCCTTCAAGTTGTAAGGCTTTTTATAGAAGATAAAATACACCTCAAATCCTCTCTCTCAAGTATGGAAAGGAACTTACAATAAATCTAACTGAAAGCAATATATCATAAACTGTAAACTAAAATACTTTGAGTAATTGAAAGAATGTTTAGTAAATATGTATGTAAATTGAAATAAAAAGATAGATAAGATATCACAAAACTATAAACAATGAACTGAATAACTATAATCTAAATAATGATTAGACCAGTGCCTTATTCTATCATGGGAAATAGAGTCACTATCCTTCCAATCTTATGTTCAACCTCAGAGACAGTTTTACAAGAAAACTTATCACTTCAAAGGTGTTATGGAATGTACATGCAACCTAAAACAAATTCAGAGATATTTTAAAAGGGTAATACTTCTTAGATGATATCCCAATTGACTGAGGCCTCAATCAACAAAATTTAACCATTCAAAATGAGAAAACCAATTGAAAATATAGAATATAAATAAAATCAGGAAGCATGCACATCAAACTATCATTTTGAAGAAGTTCTATTGGTTTATCCAAGGGACTAATTGTAAAATGATTAATGAAACAATTGCATATATGAAGAAAAAGGACTTATCTGTATTGATTTTAAAAAAATTAGTACATCCAGGTGCATGTTATAGTTGTTGATCCAAAACTATCCAAATATGTGAAATTGTATTATCTTGTATTGTCTTGTCTTTAGAATTTACATTATGTATATATATATGTGTGTGTGTGTGTGTGTGTGTGTGTGTTTGAGTGGTTTTCACACCTCTTTAGGGTGAAAAGACACAACTCTTATTACAAATTATTTTGAAAAAAAATAATAAACTAACTAAAAAATAACTACCTAACTTTCGGATTTGGCTTTGGTCAAAAATCTAAAACACCTTCTGAAAAGCTAATATTTTTGTTGGAGATAGGAAATTTGATTTCTTGAACTGGGTCATTTTTATATTTTTAAAATTTGACCATATTTACCCTTTGTCAAAATCATCTTTGAAGCAGGTCTAAATTCCAGCATTTTCTGAAGGCTTCGATTAGTTAGTTCTATTTATTTGTTTCATAAAGCTTCCTTCATTTGATATTTTTTAGTATGTAGAAACATGCTTCTTGATAATGGATTTGGACTTCTAAATTATCAAAATTTAGGGTACCACCAGTGGCTCTTTCTGGGGACGTATGCTCCCTGTGAGCATAGTGAGATTCCAACTATCTCTGGAGAAGCAGACCAAATATCCACACTTAATTTGATGCAAATTTATTTGGTTCTCATCTTTAAGATTTATCTTTATACCAATAGGCTCATGAATAAATTTCATAGGAACATTCAATTGGGTGGCCCCAGGCCCCCAAAAAAAATGAATACCTCTTCTTTCCTCTATCAAACACATAATTTTGATCATATAATACTTTGGCTCTCCAAAATACAATGCCACCACTTTCATGGACAACATTCATTTCTTTATTAACACGCTTTGAGTTTTTTTTACCTTTAGAAAATTTAGTAGGTGCACTGTAGTCCTTGCTAAATAGAAGATCCCCATGCATTTGATCAACCCTACAAGTAACTAGATTAAGCTCTTTTGTTTGGATGGCTTTACATACACAATCTTCCCTATACTCAAGATGTTGTTTCTTTTCACAAAAAGGATTTGGAGATAACTCAAATTCAAGAACTTCCTTCTTATTAAGAATTTGATCAGATAGGATACTTGGATAATTTTCATAACTAATCTTCAACACATTCTCCTCATTATGTCTATTTGATTCCATCTCATCTTCACATGTTTGATACAACTTCTGCTCATAGGATGAAATAATGCATGTCTCACTTTCTGAAT
>MU226248.1:296422-309376 GCA_018584345.1 Thuja plicata
AATAAAAAGATAGATAAGATATCACAAAACTATAAACAATGAACTGAATAACTATAATCTAAATAATGATTAGACCAGTGCCTTATTCTATCATGGGCAATAGAGTCACTATCATTCCAATCTTATGCTCAACCTCAGAGATAGTTTTACAAGAAAACTTATCACTTCAAAGGTGTTATGGAATGTACATGCAACCTAAAACAAATTCAGAGATATTTCAAAAGGGTAATACTTCTCAGATGATAGCCCAATTGACTGAGGCCTCAATCAACCAAATTTAACCATTCAAAATGAGAAAACCAATTGAAACTATAGAATATAAATCAAATCAGGAAGCATGCACATCAAACTATCACTTTGAAGAAGTTCTATTGGTTTATCCAAGGGACTAATTGTAAAATGATTAATGAAACAATTGCATATATGAAGAAAAAGGACTTATCTTTATTGATTTTAAAAAAGTAGTACATCCAGGTCCATGTTATAGTTGTTGATCCAAAACTATCCAAATATGTGAAATTGTATTATCTTGTATTGTCTTGTCTTTAAAATTTACATTATGTATATATATATATGTGTTTGAGTGGCTTTCACACCTCTTTAGGGTGAAAAGACACAACTCTTATTACAAATTATTTTGAAAAAAAATAATAAACTAACTAAAAAATAACTACCTAACTTTCATATTTGGCTTTGGTCTAAAATCTAAAACACTTCATGAAAAGCTAATATTTTTTCTGGAGATAGGAAATTTGATTTCCCAAACTGGGTCATTTTTAGATTTTTAAAACTTGACCACATTTACCCTCTGTCAAAATCATCTTTGAAGCAGATCTAAATTCCAGCATTTTCTGAAGGCTTCGATTAGTTAGTTCTATTTATTTGTTTCATAAAGCTTCCTTCATTTGATATTTTTTAGTATGTAGAAACATGATTCTTGATAATGGATTGGGACTTCTAAATTATTAAAATTTACGGTACCACCAGGGAATTCCGTTCGTATTTTTGATTTTGTCAATGTTCTTCAAACACTTCAAGCACAAATCTACCTAAGGAATTGGTGTAGCATGAAAATATTTTCTCGAAAGCTTAGGAACACACAAAAGAGATAATTAGAATATAGCCACCACTAAGCATGCAATGGCTCTAGTCATGACACCATATTAGCTGACTCCAAATGCTCAGGGTGGCACGAATGTACGAGTGATCTTGGGGAAGTTACTATCTTCCTTGCACAAACATTATCACCTTTCGAGGCTATTCCAGGTAGCTTCTAAACATAGAGTGTTTAGTAAGTTTATCTGTTTGATTGTATCCTCTATGTCCATGTAAGCATGATTTAGGTGTATTCCCATAGAGCGTCTTGACAAAAGTGGTCATGTAAACGTGATTGAGATCATTAGGCCGCACTTAAGCTAGACGAGAGCCGAGTATAAGCTCAGATGCCAATCGACTCCAGAGGCTTTAACCCCAAAGAGTAAATTTGATTAATGTGAGTTGGAGTGGTGTGGCTTACACCTTGTTCTTGCATGGGTCATTTCCAAGATATTTTACCTCAACCGACAGACCCATCTAAAGGATTAACTTGAAAATCAATTGGATTGGCGACACAAAGGAGTTTAGATACTTTAATTTTCCCACAAGGGGAAAAGAGCATACTCTCCTATCCAATATCATTTTCTCCACACATACGCAAGACAAGATTAGTTCATTCCCAAAGATTTAATTTTTTAACACAAAGCAAATGTGTCTAGGTTTTTGATCTTCCCAAAAGGGAAGAGAGCATAGTACCCTAACACTTGCTTTGGATTAGACAAAAATATCCTTCTAGTTAGTCTATGTGCCTAATAAATCAAACAAAATGCTAAAAAGCATGATCATTTGGTCGATTTAGATTAAGGCAACCTGCAAGACAAATGTGAGTAATCTTTTGAATTTATGTCTTTGGCAAGTGGTGCTGCAACACAACTAGTGAGTAGTTTCATAAATTTAGCCTTTGACAAGTGTTGTAAACACAAAACCACTCAAAAATTCATTAGCAAATGATAGATAAAAGTATGATAGAGCACAGACGTTGATTTAGGGCACAAACACTGATTCTGTGTTTTAACCCAAAAATGACAGAAACAAGAAATATGCCAGCAAATACAAAAAACCAAGAAAAACTGCAATACCAGTAGAGACGCTAGTTTGTGAATCGCAGACATCGGTTGGTGATTGGTCTAAACCGGTGTTTGCGCAAATGCCGAAATGTGAACCAATATTTGCACATATGTTGCTGTGCCTGCAAGGCCAAAAACACAACAAATACAACAAAAAAAAGTTATGGTTCTTTCTTTATTAGCTCTCAAATTGATCAGAAAACCTATGCTGAGATTTCTCAAACCTTAAAAACTAATGTTCTTTAATGATTTATCAAGGTTTGATTCCCTTAATGAAATTTTGACATTATGACTACTTGTAAAATTGATTTCTACAAAAAATAGAATGTTAAAACACCAAAAAGTAGTGGGAAACACAATAGAACTTGACAAATGAAATATTAGGTTTGTAAACTATCAAGCAAAACAATCTCAAGTGGAGATGCCGATTCTGGTTGTGCAGACGCCTCTGTGTAAATTTGAGACGCCGATCCGTGAGTTTGGCATAAATGAGAGAAAAAGACAAGAAATTTAGAAAGGATTTTAGGGACGTGGGTCCCACCGGGCATGCCAGAATGTAGTACAAGGAAGTCTTCAACCTATTGGGTGTAATCTCAAATATGAAAAGTTAGTGGGTTAGCACATATAAATCATGAAATAAGAAAGAACCAACAAGAAATCTTCATAATATCAGATTGAGCTGAAAACGAGTTAGTGCACCCTATATTACTTGTTTGATTTTATCATTTAGATTGGATGTGAGTGTGCTCTCTCAAACATAAATGAAATGGATCCCCAATGCAATGCAAATGTGAATGCAAGATTTGATGAAAAAGAATAGATTCAAGAACTAGTATGAAGAACTAGTCTCAAATTCTTCTCAAAAGATGATCTAAACTATGAAAAGGATGTGCAAAATGCAAGATAAAAAATATGATTCATTGGAAATTATCCTAGCATGTAACTTCTAAGTAATTTAAGCATAAAAATAATGAAACTAGCAATGAACTTCTAAAACTAAAATAGCATAATAACAAAGCAATAATGAGAGATGAAAAAACAAGAGGAGAAGGCCTCTATTTATAGATTTTTGGGAGAGAAGAGAAGGGCTTGAATGAGGTGGCACCTATGTGGCATCCACATAAGAGCCACATAAGGGACAAATGGGCTTGGAAGGGATGGCCATTCAAGAGTCAAACATAGCATTAAATTTTTGAGTGGATCAAGATTTTCAAGTGGGGGGCAAATATGTAATAACATTTAAGAGGAATGGGTGACCATTTTGGAGAGAATTTTCACACATGTGTGAGCATTCTATTAGCATTAAAAAGGTTAGGAATCACCTTTTTAAGTAGGATTAAAGGATAATTAGGTGGGGGAGTATGCTTAGGAAGTGAGGTGATGGGTGTAGAGTAGGAATATGGTAGGTTTAGGGTATACATCTATATTTGATTAATAGGTCTCTAGATTTGGTTTAGATTATAATTCAAATTAGATTTGAATAAATCATAGCTTAGAAGAATAAGGGATATAGAGGATTTTTTAATAAATATAAATTTATTAAAAAGGTATTTTGTGAGGAAAATGTATTTAAATAAAATACTTTAGGATAGTATTTAGATTATTGATAAATACCAACAATAAAACTATTTAATTGATTAAATTAAATAGTTAGATGAATAAAAGAGAATTTAATATTAATAATAATATTAATATTTTTGGACGTCTACAGGTAGAATCAAAGTTCAAAGATGAGGTAACCGAGCTACAGGCTCTACTACTACCAAATCTTACACTACTGCAACAACATATGACAAGGGAAAGAAAATTGATTGCCACCTCGGAGATGTCTGTCACCGACAACATCTATGTTATGCACACAAGGATTACATTGGAGCTCATGGATCTGGAACACCTTCAGGATCAATGGGAGAAAATGATATAAGACATGAAGAACTCCCATTCCCACATTTTTGAAAATTTGTAAGTAATTACACCTTTTCCCTTATTATCAAAAAAGGGGGAAAATGATATGATAAAGGGGGAAGTAATATGTATCAAAGAGGGAATTGATAAGTTGAAAAGGGAAAATAGTATAATGAAAATTGTATGTATATACATATACTATACTAGAGCATATACATAGGGGGAGTCATATTGACAAATAATGACAAGGTGAACACATGGTGTACATAATAAACATTTTAGTTTTTCCACATATCAGTTTTTGATACTAATGTCAAAGGGGGAGATTGATGACATATTTTTCCATTAGTATCCAAAGGAAAATATTTTTGAACTTTCAGTAACACCAACACCAAAAGATAGGTTTAGTGGAACCTGATAGAGTAGGTTACAATGTAAACCGACGACACAGTTTACAAGTGCAACCCAAAAATGTTGAAGTGGAACCCGATAGTGGAGCCCAACAGAGTAACCCAATAGAGGAACCTAACAGAGTAGACAACAAGGGAACCCAATAGATAGTTCACAAAGGAACCCAATAGGAAGACTAAAGAGTAACTCGAGCACTAGTCTACCGAGAGGCAATTATATCCTGAGAAATATGGATCTGACTTACACGTCAGATAAAACACTTGTGTTTTATATTTAGCTTTTTGATTTTCTTTAAATCCATTTCTTGAGGGACAAGCAATGTAATTGTAATTGTAATTGTTTTAATCAGTCTAACTGATTAGAAACATGAAAACTAGGAGATCAAGGTCAAGTTGTAAACCTTTGATCATAGAATTATCTTTGTAAAGGATGAAACAAAAATAGGTCAATTCTAATGTATAAATAGATATGAAATCAATACAAACAAGATGATGTGATAATGATTGTATCTGAGGAGCACATCTATGGATAAGACTAAGAGTTTTATGCAGAAGAATGACAAAAGATTAAATAGGTTATCAAGAACCAGATTCAAGGCTATCGAGTAGAACAGAGGTATTAATTAGTAACTATAGGTGATACATCATATTATAATCTTTAATGAATTTGTAATCAACAATTGTAGATTGCATATACTCAGGTCAATGAATATTTTTTACTACATTCTAACAAGTGTAGCAAATAGAAGAAATCCTTTGAGATGGTAGATTTAACAATCCTTTTGTAAACCTCTTAACCGAGTGCACACTAAACAATGTTGCTAAAGCTCTTAACAGAGTAGACCTTAACTAGTCTCTACATGTTACTCCTAACAAGGTAAGATCATCAGAAGTGATCAAACTTGTAAGCCTTAACCGACCCCTTCCATTTTGCAGATAGTGAAGTTTTTGTGGGTTTCATCCCCATCGCAGTTTTTACCTTCTAATAGGGGTTTTTTGCGTTACCAAATCTTGTGTCATGTGTCAATACATTTCATGAATATTTCTATGAATTTTTACATGCAATTAATTTTAGGAATTGATATTACATGCATAAAGATAGAATAAAAGATATTGTCGGTAATACAAGCAATTGATTACATAAAGGATAAAGGTTAATTGACAAAAGTTTTAAGGGTACTGATTCATCCCTCCCCTCTCAGTACACACCATTCCATTATTTCCAACATCATCAGGCATAGAGTCTCCAAGGATGGTATTAGGTTTGATCCAGACCGAGTGAAGGAAATACAACAATTTAGCATGCCCTCAAGTCATTCTTTGGTCAAATCAATTTCTTGAGGATCTTTGTACCTAATTTTGTAGAGATCACTAAGCACATTGTAAGGATGTTGAATGAGAAACATGTGTTCAAGTGGAGTGAAGAACAGAAGAAATTTTTTGGTGATATAAAGAATGCTATAGCTAATGCACCCACTCTGGTCAACCCCAATTTAAAGAGAGATTTTATTATCTATTGTTATGCATCTGAACATACTCTATCTGGTATCTTGGTGCAAAAGAATGAGGTAGGATCTAAAGCCCCCATTGTGTTTATGAGCATCCCACTCAATAAACATGAATTGAAATATTCATTGATTGAGAAGTAGGCCTTTTTCATTGTCAAAGCAGTTAAACATTTTGAATATTACATTCTACATTCTCATTCGGTGATATATGTGCCCAATTCAAAAATGAAGAGCATATTAATGCAGAAAGAAGTTGAAATTAATAAAAGGGTAACCTTGGTAGCAAGAATTTAGGAGTACGATTTAAGTATCAAGCCCACTAGATTGGTTAGAGGGAAAGGTTTGTGCAAGACGATAGTTGAAGATAGCCCCGGGAAGTAAAATGAAGAAGAAGAACTTCCTACAGTGCTACTGGTTAGCCTCAAAGATTCATGGTTTTCTAATGTAGCTTACTATTTGACTTATGGTGATCTCCCTAAACACCTCAAATAAAAAGAAAAGAGGAATCTAATACTCAAAGCATCAAAATACATAATATGTCAAGATGTCTTGTACAAAAGGGGGCTAGATGGTACATTTCTGAGGTGCGTCGATAAGATCAACAATAAAAGCTTCTAAAATATTTTCATGAAGAGGCATGCGATGGAAATTTTTATTCTATAGTTACTAATTTTAAGATCCTTCAGAATTATTTTTAATGGATTGGCATGTTTAAGTTGTTGTATTCATATATCAGAAGTTGTGAAAACTATAAACTATTTACTAGAAAACCTTAGTTGGCGACACTTCCTTTAAGAATAGTGGTAAAAGATGATCCTTTTAAACAGTGGGGCCTAGATTTCATAGGACCACTTAAACCTCTGTCGAGCACAAGACACGTCTACATACTGACCGCAATAGACTATTTTACCAAATGGGTAGAATTTATACACACAAAGAGGGCTAATTCTCAGGTGGTCTGTAATTTTCTTAAAGACTACGTTTTGGTGCATTTTCGATGTTCCTCAGAATATTTTCATAGATAATGCCTCATACTTCTCCTCTGGAGAAATAATGATGTTCTTTTATGAGCATGACATTACTCTAGCACATTCTTTAGATTATTTTCCACAAGGGAATGGACAAGAAGAATTGAGCAATAAGAACCTGATTGCCATTATGAGAAAGTTAGTAGACTATAATGCTAAATATTGGTATAAGAAATTACATGAATCCATCTAGGCAGATCGAATTATGAATAATAAGGTGATTGGTATGGCTCCTTTTGAGCTAGTTTATGGAATTGGTGCTTAGGTCTCCCTTCCTCTTGAATTAGCCAAATCAAAATTGCAAACTGTAATTGAAGATCAATCATCTCTTGAAAAAAGGATGATGTACTTGACCAAGATTGAATAAGAGAGAGATAATTTGGTGGAAAATATTAGGGAACACTAGGAAAAAGGTCAAAAATAGTTTTGATAAGAGGGTGAGGTCTCAAAAATTTATGGAGGGCTATTAGGTTCTATTGTAGGACAAAAGAAAAGAACCAAAGGGAGCACATGAAAAATTTGAGTCATTATGGAGAGGACCTTTCAAGGTTCAATAGGTATAATATCTTATAACGAATTCCAATAGGGGCTCCAAATATATCGCACACATGTATAACATGTCTAAACATAACTTAGCTGCCATCAATGATAACATTCACTCACAATTTTCCTTCTATGCAGTGTCACTTTCCAACAATGATTACAAAAATTGTTCAAAAAAGGAATATGATAAAATCAATATACCCAAAACATTCCTTCAAGAATAAATTACTTCATTATCATTAACTATACCTGGTCTTAAGGCTCAGGTAATTGCTCACATTCATAACCCCCGTGGTGTTTGATCAGTGCTTCATTTTCATGAAAGAATTGGTTCAGATTCTCCATATCTAAAACATGAATCATATTCTCCCATTTTATCCCATTCATGGAAAGACATATCGCCCTTGAAATGACATCTTCATTAACTTCAAAGGAAATTTCCCCCATTAAAAGCCCGTGATCAACCAAGGAAGTAGCAAAGTAGGTCGACAATTTTTTGTCATGGCTTGTCATATTTTCAATATATTGAGCCACACCTCATTATTTATAAATAATATAGATAGTGAAATTATTTTTGAAATCCTCATGCATATTTATCTCAACCTTGACTCTATCACCTCCCATGGTGCCGCTTTCAGGAATAATTTCTCTTTGGTAATTAAAAAGCCCCAAATTATCTTTGGTGTCGAGAATGGAAGTAAATACCTAAAATAAATTTGAGTACTCTATGAAATTATGAATATGCATGCCCTCATCAGCCTCATAACCTCTCATGACCTCCCATGTGTACGGATGTCCAATTCCCAAGCTGGGATTAAAATTTGCCCAAATTACAAAATCATTGATCAACCTGTAAATTTTAAAAAATATTTTAAAATCTTTCGCACCTTTCTTGATTAATGGGTAACTTATTTTCATCATATAGTAATGATCCCTTCAAAATCGGCACATCAGAGTTTGATATGGAAAATTCAAAGGACTCAAACTTACCATCCTTAAATTTACAATCATCATATTCACATTACCAAGCCCATCATTTTTTGGCTATTCTTTTGTCCTTTTTAGTGTAAAACTACATTCCCATCTGTACTATAGTGTTATACACATTAATATTCCCCACAAAATTTTAATTTTAATCCCTCTTTAAATTATGTTAGATAATTTTTAACACAAAATAAGGGTATTCACACGGACTCAGAGGTGGTCGGCCTTCCTGTAACATCTAATTCCCTCTATAGGTAGGTCCATACCAACCATGACATTAACCACACTATTACCTTCCTTGATGATGTGATTTAAAGTGAAAGAGTAGAAACCTAAAATAAGTGTCTTTATATCTTCTATAAATCCTTCCATAGACCAAATATCATTAATAACTCCTTTAGTAGTTTCAATTATAATTTTGGAGTCACCTATATCAAGATTTTTTATTCCAATCAAGAGATAAATCTTAATCTCCCATAGGAGAGACATACATTCAAATTGATTACTAGTGTGGTCATTCAAGTTTCCAGTAAAAGAAACAATCACATCTCAATTGGAGTCTCTAATCACCCCACCACTTACAAAATTCTCATGTTTTTAGCAGCTCCACCAAAATTAATCTTTTTCCACCCTATAGAAGAAGGCTTCCACTTTGTTATTTTCCTAGCAAGTTTCTTAGAATTATTAAAATGAGCATAAGTCATTGGGAGATTCTAGTACTTTAAAATTTTATTGTCCCACTGAGTAGGGGGTAGCTAGGCCACTTCTAAGTGGTAATATACATTATTGTTCATAGCTTTAAAGATACCTTCCACTAGATTTTTACCCTCCCTAAATATTCACTTGTTCCTTTCTTTCCATAGACTCTAGAAGACATGCGAGGATAGTTGAGATCATAATTGCCTAATCATATGGTTATGGGTAGGGATCTTCTGATCAATAATGAATTGTGAGATTTAATTATTAAATACCTGCGAGAGATCAAAATTTTCCATCATAATCTGTCAGATTTGTCTAGAAAATTGCAATGTATAAACATGTGTTCTATAGATTCCTCCTCATATTTACAGAGAATGCATCTATTAGGAAGTTGGAACCCTATTTTTACCAAGTTGTCCTGAGTTATATTTTTTATGTATAGTTTTTGTTAGAATTTAATCTTTTCTTGGTTGAAATTATGTAATTAAAGGATAAACCAAGGTATCCTCATTTGTATTTTTCCTCTAGTCCAAGTAGGAGGACATGTCACTATTTTTTAATTCCTTTAATAAGAAAAATAGATATTCCTCCTTAAGAGGAATCTCACATTTGTCACACACACAATATGAATGTGGCATTCATAGAAGATGGGAGTTACATGCAAACTCCTCCACTCATCTCTACTTAAGAGATGCCTCTCACACACTTACTTGAATAATCTTCTCTATTCTTTCACTTCTCCTTCATTTCTCATTCTTTCTCTCCATATTTTAATGAGCTTTGTGCTCCATTTCTCTCTTCTTCTTTAGGCTTTGAGCCTCATTCATAATACACAATGGGTTTTTCTTTGCTTTTCCCCTTTCAAAAATCTTTGAATTCTTGTTGTTGTTGGAATACTTTGGAGATCTTTTGGGTTGATACTTTGGAGCAATTTCTCTATCCCTCTCTCTTTCTTGGTGATCTTGGTAACTTCCTTCATGCACTCATACTTGGATTCTTTCATTTTCTCTACTCTTTATGATTTCTAACAATTTTCCACCAAAAGAAGTTAATATTTTGGATTAATTGTGGGTTCCAAAATTTTCTCCAGTAGTCTGGGGTGCTATCATACTTTGACAGTAGTTTGTAAGCTGATTTGATTGAGAAATCACCATTCCAATTCTTCACCTAGAAAAAATTGTCTTCCATCTAGAATAGGGGGAGACTGACCTTTCTTATTATTTTTTGGAGTTCAGTAGCTTTCTGAATCAAGCCAAGTCTATTGTGGTTGCATTGTGTAAGGTCCTTCCACCTTGTTGGAGCTACAATATAATCAAAAACTTGTGAGCCATAAATTATTTTTGATATCTCCATCATTTATTTTTATTCTAGGGCCTTATCCCATTCCCAAATATCTTCACAAAAGCTTATTCCCCCCATTACCAATTTGACATTTCAAGCATTCCTTGATAATACTCAAACCTTTGAGCATTTTATTCCATATTTTTGACCCCATAGGGTAGCCATTTGAGGAAAGTATTCTATAGAAGTTTTTTAAGTTGAGGTATTTGTGTAATACCCACTCATATTTTGCTTTTTAGTTTGTGATGCCATACTCTTTTAGGCATTGGTTTCATTTGATTGGCCGAATTCTTTTAGGCTACTTTCATGAGAGTTGCTATTCTTTCAGTTGATGGTGATTATTGATTATGGTGTTATGGATATTATCATGATGTGATGATTTATGTTTTGAATATGTTGTACTTACCTCATACTTGCATGTGTATGGTTATCATGTTTATGTATCTATTTGTATGTTGTTGTGGTAGAGGATGGAAACATAGTTACTTGCTTCGGCGAGATCCACACGTTCGATTGATCCCTATCATTGTTTGCGATGTTATGCTATGTATGTACATGCGTGTTCTTTTGATGACAGAATTGTAGGTACAGGGCATCGTCTTCCCTGAATTGGTAGGAGTGAGCATGGCCATAAATATTCATCTCAATGGTAAAGAGGGGAGGTAACATACAGATCCAAAACCCTAACCTAATCCTAATCATCCTAATGTTGGATGAGTTTTAGTATGACTACACTATCTGGATTTGTCTAGGTTGACATAATTCGAATACCCTCTCTCCTAAGTATGTATGTGTTTTGCATGTGTTTGTTTTCAGGTATTTTTGGATTATTTAGTGATTTTCCATATTCTATGATTTAATAGATTATAGTTGAATTAATTATTTAATTATATCCTAAGTTTATTTTAAATAATTAATTAAATTGAAATATTTGAATATTTTAATTTAATTAAGTATTTAATTGAAAACTATAGTAAATGTGCTTATATGATTAATTAAATAATTAAATATTTGGTTGCATGTAATATTGTGACATAAATATTTAATCTATTTAAATTAATATTTCATTAATTACATGTGCATGAATGTGTTAAAAAAGTATTTTCAAATTTAAATATCTCAACTTGAAATTAGGAGTCAAAGTTGAGTTGTGGCAATAAAGAATATTTTAATTATATAATTTAGATTTACTTTCAATTTTGAGTTGAGTTAATTTAGGGATTGAATGGGGAGTTGTCATGAGGGCTTGCACAATTAGGGGAAGTTGATTCTCTTTAGGAGAATTCTCCTCTCATTTCCCTCATAACAGGTTTTTAGATTTGGAGAGCTCTTGGTGATTTTGGGTTTTTTAAGGATTGTGGATTGTTGTGGATCCTTGTTGCTTCGAAGTTTTCAAGATTTTTCTTGCTTGTGTGTGTGCTCGGATCTTCATAGTTTCCAGATCTGTGGTCAAATTGCGCTTGAAGGGTTTTAGATTTGCTTCCATCTTCCAAGCCACATTCCTCCGTTTCTAGCATTGGAATCAAGGTAGGCTTCATTTTCCATGTGTGGTTTTAATTTTGTAGATATGAGGTTTTCAATGTTAATTTAGTGCATGTTTGTTATTTTGGTTTTTAAATGGCTTATTTCTATTTATACATTTTTGGGTGTTTATAAAAACCCTAGATCTGAATTTCTTTCATTTTTTATATTCTTAGCATCGTAGGGTTATGCTGTCAAAATTTCGGGAAGAAATTCCTTCTAGATCTCTTAGAAAATGAAAAATTAATCTTGTCTATAGTTTAAACTATAGAGGAAAATTAAATATATGGTTGTCATTATTTTCATGTTTTTGGGTATTTACTAAGTAGCCTAGATCTATCATTTTCATGATTATATATTTCTTAGCATAGTATCGTTATGTTATCAAAATTTCGTGAATAGATCTCTTATAATTCTCCTAGAAATTGAAAAATTAAACCCTGCCTATAGTCCTAACTATAGTGAAAAAATAAATATTTAGCTCTATGCATTTTCATTGTAAAAAAATTAAATCATTTGAAAAACATGAACTCTCTATTTTTACACAGACTGGTGAAAAAAAAAAATACCCTACCTTATGTAAATTCCATTTTCAGATTTTAAAATTAAAAAAAAATAAAAAAATACAAACGTATTTCATTTTTGAAAAATGCAGTAACAAATTTTAATTGAAAAAAAAATTTAAACAAAAAAAAATTTAAAAAATAATGTTTGGGGGGGTGGGACCCATCCCCACCCCCGCAGCAGTCACCGTACTGCCCGGCAGTCCGTGGATTACCGAACAGTCATGGGACTGCCTGGCGCAGCCCATGCTGCACTTAGTGCAGGGGGGGGAGGGGGGGGGGGGGGGGGG
>MU226248.1:309386-326116 GCA_018584345.1 Thuja plicata
CACTTGGGGCCCGCCACCCCCATGCGTTTGTTCTTCTTTTTTTTTTTTTTTAATTTGATATTATATTTTTTTTAAATTTAGTTTTTTTAAATATTAATTGTTAATTAGTATTTTTAAATATTAAATTTTAATTAGTATTTTAGTATTGTTTTTAAATTTGTATGTTTAAATATTAATTTTTAATATGTTATTAGTATTTTTAATTAATAGGTGTATTAGTAATTTTAATATTTTTATGATTATGATTAATTTTAATTTGACGTATTTTCCTTTGTTAATTTTTAATTAATATTGGGTAATTGATTTTAATTAACATATCTTATTGTTGAGTTTAATATCTTAGTAGATGAGAAATTTTAAATTAATTAGTATTAGAGGTGATGTTAATATGATTAGTATATATTGTAGTTAATTTATAATCAATTAATCTATATCATATTTAATCATGATTTATTAACGCATGTTATAATTAATTTATTATATGGCAAGTTCATTCTATATTTGAATTATAATATGTGTATGATGGGATAGAAACATGAATGTTATTTAATCAAATTTTGATAATTGTCATTGTATTAGATTGAAGTATTAAAGTAACATTCATAAGTGGAAACCTGTAAGTGTTTCCTGTTTATGTTCATTTTTCAGTCCTTTAGGACGTTTTTATTCCTATGCATCTGTATGGATCTCTTTTGCTTATAGGTGTATTATGGGGGCATTAGATGACCTAGGATGTATACAGAGGCTAGGGGGATGTTTGTCATTTCTGTTAATATATGGCGTGCATGTTCATGTTATTACCCTAAACTGACCATGTTTACCCTTTCGATTCTGTTATTTGTTTGTGTACCTATATGTGACCATTCCTGTTTGTATGGATACTGGATTTGGGGTACACTGGGGTTGTGACTTATGCTAGATCTGTTAGGATCTCTGAGCCTAGGGTAGGTTACCTAGATGTGTAGTAGGGGGTGGCTTGCAATAAGTTCCGTGTCCGTAAGTGACTACTGGATTGTTTATTGTGGAGTTTAATTAATAAGTGATAACTAAAGACATATTTAGAGATATTAAAATGGATTAATAAGATGTGTCCTCACCCATGCTTGAGTGCTAGTTTAGACTAAGATGGTGATGAGAAGATGTTAGTTTCCCTATGAGGTACCTGACATAGTTAGTGGCCTTGTCAGTTTGAGAGGTCATTAGCTTCGTGTATGGTCGCTTAAGTGCCAAAATCTATTGGATTGCTAGGATGAGACTTAAGGGTTAGACGTACATGATGACACCTTCCTTTATATAGTCTAGATTTCCTACGTTTTTAGTTGCCTCTGGATTAGTGAGTCATACCTTTTATGATGATTAGTACACCAGATTAGAGAGCTATTAGGATCCCCTGCTTAGTTATTATTCCTTCTTGGTTTTGGATATCCGATTGGGATCTGTTGTTATCTCTTCAGCACAGTGGGGTGGACCTTTGTGGTTTCACACGGACGAGTGGTAGTGATTCTTTATCCATTGAGATTTGACGTCCTTGTACCAGGTGCTTGATGGTTTCTTTGCAGATGAGCTCTATTTGTTACTTCACATTTATTATGTAATTTCATTATTGTAAATCTTGTATTAGAGTATCACATGTGATACCTAATCTGGAAATTGTAATATTAAGTCGATTAGAGTGATTACCACATACCCTGTGACATGTGCAGTGGATGTGAGTTTATGGTGGTTTCATGGTGATCCATGAGGATTGTAATTATGGTTATGTAAGTTGTATTTGTTATACTTAATCAGATGGAATCTTTTGTTATATTGTTAGTTGTGTTTTGTTTAAAGTAATTCAACGTCAAGGAACCCTTGAGTCATGTAATCTATGTGAGTGTAAGACATGTGTATCAATGGTAATTGCTTCCGCATGAATGTATGTTTCTTTATGTTAACTAAAAAAAATTATTCACCACACATAGTGTCATGTTCTAGGTTAATCTCTCTTGGGTTCCCTGGCGGGGCGTTACAATTTGACCCTCATGAACTTACACTAATCCACCTTTTCAAGAGCTAGTTTCCATCCCATTTTGGCAATTAGTACCTTACTTAAGATTGATAGCTTCCTTATTCCAATCCCACCTTGGTGTTTTGGTTTGCAGACAGTGTCCCACTTGACTAGATCCAATGTCTTCTTTTATTCCACTCTAGTCCAAAGAAAGGACCTCTGAAGCTTTTCCAATTTCTTCACCATGTTGCCTGATATTTTTAAAAGGGAGAGACAGAAAATAGGGATGCATTGAAGGGAGGCAACAAGGAATTATAGCTTACCATCACTACTTAACTACTTTTCTTTCAAGCCAACCATTTTCTTCTACATTATCTCAAGTCTAGTGTTCCAAAAGGCCTAAGTGACACCCTTGATAGTGAGGGGGAGACCCAAGTAGGTTCCTAGAAAAGTAGCACCTTCGTAGCCCAAAATATTGTTGATTTTTTTTTTGATAGATAACAGTATTATATTTATGTTAAAAGAGATTACATGAAATAGGGATAGAGTAAAGAGAGCCTATTAGCTCATAGTTACAAGCTTAATATAGGCCGTACTAACAAAAAAAAGGCATCAACACCCAACACAAAAACCAGCCCCACATCCCGGGTAACTGGATTACAAAAATAGAAAACCCCAAGCAGTTCTGGATTTTCCTACCAACCCATTATTTCTTGAACCATGCATCAGCTTCCACTTTGGAGAAATTGGGAATCGCTTTGTCATCATTTGCTGAAGGACGTGGCCTAACCTTCCCACACAAAGCTCCCCGTTGAAGCAGAGAGACATCAACACCAGCATCATCAACATTGCAGTCCTTAACACCCATCACCAAATGCCCTTTCCATTGAATTTGGTATCACAGGGGTTCTCCCAGTGGATGCACACTCTTCCTTGCTGTAGTCTTCAAAATGCCCTTCTGCTTCTTCTCTGTCTTCGCATAAAAATCTTGTAGGATACCCACCAAATAGTGCCAAGCCCTGGCAACTTTCAGCAGGTGCACCGCTCTTGGGTTCGCTGAGGACCAAATCACCAGTGGCTACAGTGAATTCTCCCCACCCCCAATGATTCACCATGGGTTTGGCACCATTTCCAAACCTACCCCAAGGGTAGTCCATTCCATAATATCTTCCAACCCACCAAGCCACTGTTTGTCAATGCACGATTCCACTGTCCAGCGAACTTCTTCCTTCAATTCTCCCACCATGAGAGCCAGTGCAACAAAAAGTGAAGCAACATCCAAGTTAGTCTACCTACACCAGTGGGTATCCATGTATTCTGGCCCCAGAAATTCCATTACCACTTCCAGAAAGGCTTGGTCCTCCAGTAAGAAGATAATCTTCAAGCGTCGAACCGAGATAACACCTACATAAGCCTGGGTTTGGTTGTAGGATTCCAGAGAGAAATTAGCTTCCATGATGACCTTCACACTGATTAAAAATGGAATTGAAATAAATCAGCTATTAAGTGCTTTAAATGCAATGAAGTTTTGGCCTGTGAGTTACTGAAACACGCCACCCCGCCCATTCCTTCATGCGGTATAATTGAAACAAGTGGTGTATTGTCCTCCCTTTTGCATAAATGAATAGGCCTAATAATTTTGGGGTACTTCAAGGTAGAAGCATCGAATGACCACATAGGGGAAGAGACTCAGCATAATGCTAAGTTGATAAGACCATAGTCTTCATAAAAATCATGTTTACTTCCAGGGGGGTTATTGGTGCCCAAGTTGGCCAGCATATCTGCCACCGAATTAGCCTCCCAATAGACGTGGGAGATCCTGAAGTCTTCAAATTTGGGTATTAGGTAACTGATTTGGTTGATATATTTATCCAAGTGCCATGATGCCAATTTTCCTTTCTTGATGCCATTAATAATGACTTCTAAATCGCCTTCCAAATGTACCTTCTTTGCACCCAGCTTGATTCCCAGGAGCATCACTTCTTTTGCAGCCTCGCACTCTACAACATTATTGGTTCCATCTCCTAATATTTTTTCTATGAGGCCGACAATGTTGCCATCCTTATCCCTCGCAACACTTCCACACCCCGAGATACCCGGGTTGCCTCTTGCATCCCCGTCAAAATTAATTTTAGTCCAACCTTCCTCTAGCGGCTGCCACGTACTCTGGACCTTTCTCATAGTAGGATGAACCCTGACACTCCCATTAACAGACCTAAACTTAATAAAGAGTAGTTTAGCTTGCAACCTTGCATCGAAGCTTGTGAATGCCAGATTATGAATATTGGAAGAGGAGGCTGCCGATGATATTACTTCTGATAAGGCCCTCTCAATTCTCTGAAAGAAAGGGTCAATCGACTCTTCTGTTCCCTAGAATATGCGCCTATTCCATTCTTTCCAAACTTCCCATATAATTGTTGATAGGAAAATATTCCATGCCACCACAAATACTGACCCTTGAAGCTTCCTTGGCCATGCCAATAACCATTCTACTAAAGATTCCATCATAGGACTCATCCATTCGAACAAGGTCATAGCCCTTTGCCAGACTTCCTGAGTGTAGCTGCAATGGAGGAAGAGATGGTTAACTGTTTCTTCAGCTTGCATGCATAAGGGACATCTGAAAGGCCCCCAAAACCCCATCTTTATGAGTCTTTCCCCTATTATTATTTTACCATTTCCAGCAAGCCATGTGAAAGCTCCTGCTTTGGGAAGACACTCCCTATTCTAGCACAAAATTTGCTCCCACTCCACCTTGTTGTGATTCCCTGCCAAGAACTAATAGCCAATCTTGACTGAATAGCTGCCACTCTTAGAGTCACGCCAGATAAGTTGGTCTTCTGTTGGAGCGGCAACTAAGGCCCTTTCCTCCATGATCTTGGTTAACCATTCCTTGATCTCAACACTAATATCCAAGGTGGATGGATCTCTCCAGCATCTCAAACCACCCCCATCTGAAGGCTGGGTCACAGTATAATCATAGACTCGACTACCCCAAACCCATTGCATGGTTGCCACCATGTGTGGGGGAGCCATTGAGGCCAATTTCTACCCCCCATCCCAGGAATCATGCCAGAAGTCTGCCTTCTGACCATTCCCAATTTTCCATGTTAAGTGATTGGTGATGAGTTCTTTGCAGCTTAGAATAAAATTCCATATCGCCGAGCCACACCGAGGGTTCTTAATTGTTAGTATCCTCTCATCCTCCTCGCTATCCAAGTACTTGGCTCTCAGAAGTCTGACCCATCTCTGGTTCCCTACACTGTACAATTTCCAGACAAGTTTGGCCCCCAAGGCCGCAATGAAGAGTAACCAATCCCGCACCCCAGCACCCCCTTCACCTTTCGGTTTGCACACCTTAGACCGAGCCATGAGTGGGATTCTATCATTTTCCTGGGAACCATTCCATATGAATTTCTGCATACTGGTTTAGATCAATTTAATCTCTTTTTTGGGGATTCTGAAACATGCCATCGTGTAGACTGGCATAGCCGAGATGACTGACCTTAACATTGTGAGCCTGCCTGCCAGTGTGAGCCACTGGCCTTTCCAACTATCCATTCTGGCCCTGCAATCTTCCACCAGTGATTTCCAGATCTTTCCTTTACCTACACCACTGAAAAGTGGGCTCCCCAAGAATTTACCAGGGAGTTTACCAATCTTTGCTCCAAAAAGGCCAGCAAAAGATCTCTGTAAACTGACTTCTAAATTTAAAAAAAAAACATCCTACTTCTCCCAATTCACATTCTGCCCTAACATGGAGCTATAAAACATCCAAAACTTGTTTCATCACCATGGCCTTGGCCAAGGAGGCTGAGCCAAAGAAACACGTGTCATCCGCGAATAGAGAATGGGAAGTAGGTGGTATCCCATTCACAATCTAGATTCCTTTCCATTCACCCCCAACCCTTTTGCTGGTGATTAATCTGCCTAATACTTTTGCCAGTATAATGAATAAAAAAGGGGGATATAGGGTCCCCTTGTCTGATGCCCTTGCTAGTACTGAAAAAACCTTGAGGGCTACCATTGACAAAAATGGAGACTCTGTAGTCGGAGATCATCCCTCTAATCCACTTCATCCAGCCATCCCCAAAGCCAAAATGCTTCATGACTGCCAGGAGAAATTCTATATCCACCCAAACATAGGCCTTATTGATATCCAATTTCAATATCATCCGTCTAGCCTTGCCCTTGCTGGTAGAGTGGATGGCCTCATGGGAAACTATGATGCCATCTATAATACTCTGATTATTAGTAAATCCACTTTGTTCAAGAGAAATTAAAGATACTAAAAGACATTTCAATCTGTTTGCAACAATCTTGGTAATAATTTTATAGACAGTATTACAGAGGGAGATGGGCATAAAGTCATCATACCTTCTTGGTTGGCCCTTCTTCGGGATAAGGGAAATCAGTGTGTTGTTGAAATCTTTCAAAATGAAGCCCTCTCTTCACGACTCCTCAGCCACCAACAACAACTCTTGGTTTAGCAGTTCCCAGAAGCTCTGATAGAAAAATCCTAAAAGCCATTCGGCCCTAGGGCTTTGTCTCCCCCATACCAAAAACTACTTCCTTAAGTTCACTCAGGGAAATTGGTTTGTTAAGCATCCTATTGTCCTCCTCTGAAACCAAGAAAGGGATATGCCTAAGGACTCTAAGCTGCGCTTCCTTCTTTTCCACCTTCTCAACTTCCCAAAGTTTGGAGAAGAAATCATTCGCCTCCTTGTTTATTAGTTCAATCTCTTCTAGTAGAGTCCCATAATTATCTTCAATGGAGAGGATACGGTTAATGTTCCTCCTGACTTTCAAGGAACAATGAAAATACTTGGTGTTCCTATCCCCCGCCCGGAGCCAATTTTCCCTCAATTTCTTCTTAAAGTAGATCTCCTCACACTTCAAGATTTCATAATACTTGTCCAAAAGAATCTATTCCATTTGGAAGTCAACATCGTCCATCCCACTCACCAAAACCTTACTATTGAGAGCAGCCAAATCTGCCTCAACCTCAGCTCTAGCTTTGAAAATATTGCCAAAATGATGTTGATTCCATTCTTTAAGCTTCTGTTTAAGATACCTTAACTTGGTGAAAAAGAAGAAAGCCACATTAAATTCAATAGGTGGTGCATCATGCCACCATTCAGCCACTAGCTCCTTGAACCCCTCCTCTCTCAACCACATCTTCTCAAATTTGAAAGGGCTCCTAATCGGTTTCCCATCTTGCTGAATCACCAACGAGACCGGGTAGTGATCGGAGCCTGACTGCCCTAGAATATTACCCTAAAAAATCATGGGGATATTTTTCCACTCACCTGCCAAGAAAATTCTATCCAACTTCTCATCAATCTGAGAGAAACCTTTTTTGCGGTTTGTCCAAGTGAACAAGCCCCCTTTAACCGAAACTTCCCAAAGTCGATTTTGTAGTACAAAGTTCTGAAAATCTGCTTGACTGGAGCCAACTGAATGGGTCCCCCCACATTTATCAGCTAGGCCAAGGGTAGCATTAAAGTCACCTACTATCATACTAAATTCGTTGCCCAGGGAAGCTAGAAAAACTCCAATATCCTCCCACACCATCTTTTTGTCAGTAGATTTGATTGGTCCGTAAACATTAACCAGGACCCCAAAAATTTTCAAAGTGAAGGATGTGAAACGCATAGCCTGCCAGTTCCTCTTTTTAAAGAGGGGTTCCCCTCTAAGAAGCCTAGGGTTCCACAATATACCCAGGCCTCTAGAGGCACCGACTGCCTCCACAAAAAAACTGGACCATTTCTGCCTAACTCCTAAAACCTTTGCAGCCTCCTCCACTTCCATCTTCGTTTCCTGAATGTAAACTATATCTTCTTTTGCCTGATTGAGAGCCCTCTTGATCAGGCATCTTTTGTCAGGGGCATTGCAGCCCCTAACATTCCAAGTAAGGAACTTCATGGCTGCCCAGGAGGGGCTAAATCCCTCCCGGATCTTAAACAGCTTTGTCCCTTCATGTTACCAGCATCCTCCAAAAGCTTTTGGATGGTTTTCCAGCCTCTTTTATTCGAGCCTCCATTCAGTTTTCTCTTCTTGGCCTATGATTGAGAAACGGTCCTTGGTTCAGTAAGTCCAATCTCATCTTCTAAAAATTCACCATCCTCCAGTAATTCCTTAACCTCCAGAATGTTCCCCATAAATAGAATCATTCTTCTTATGGGGGATAGGGGCGAGAAGGTTGAAGAGGGGAGGGCCGACAGATGACCTCCCATAAGCTCATTTGCATGTCCTAAACCCTCTACCAGGTCCTGGGACAATAGCTATTCCTCAGCCAGAGGGGTAACACCTGACTTTACCTCTCCCTCCAGTTCCTTCTGAATGTCTGTAGCTACCTCCAAAGCAACATCCCCCAGTGTCACCGAATGGTGGGGTTTTGGTGACAAAGGTTCGGCCTCCACAGGTGAGGGAATTGCATCAACAACTTCATTTATAACAATTTCTAACTCCTGAATGTCAATCTCCACACCTTTTTCCATAGAAGTGGCATTTGGTAAAAAAACCTCTTTATCCCAAGCTTGAGATGGCCCAGGATCCCTGGTTGTTGTGGTTTCCACCACCTTCTCTTTTCCATTTCTTTTGACAACACAAGTCTCCACCGTGTGGCCCCACTCCTTATAGTAGTTGCACCAGCTGATTGCTTCCTCAATCTCAATCTCCTACCACCAATACCCCTCCGATGTTCGAATCTCCACAGCATGTGGTAATGATGGATGGGGTTTCCACATTATGCAAATTATTGCATATTGGATGAAGTCATTTTGTTCGATAGCTTCATCAGCTTTGATGAATGATCCTAGTTTATCCACTATCATTTTAAAGATCCCTTCAGTCCAGTATTCATGGGGAAGATTATATAGGCAAATCCAGATTGGAACTTCTTCCACTTTCGCTTGTTTGGGGTTGAAGTTGGGCACCCAATCTTTGATGTAGAAGCCAACTCCTTCGATCAGAAAAGGCCCATTAAACATAACCCTCTGTTTATCATGTTTGGAGGCCATTTTTAGAAGAAAAAAACCATTAGTTAGGGTTTTTATCACAACTTCCTTACCCCAAGTGCCATCAACCCAGGCATGGAGTTTGGGCAACAACGGCCATCCTCCTCCCCATTTCATGAAGAAAGCCTTTTCCTTCAACATCTTCACCGAGGTCTTCCATTCCTCAGAGTCCACCCTGATATCAATGGACTATTGTCCACTATCACTAGGCCCTCCTTGGTGGTCCCTACCGAAATGAGCAGTCTTTTATCTTGTCTCCTAACCCACATCCAGTTGGGTCAAGTTTCGTGTCTTTTGAAAGTTGTAGCGGCTTCCACTTTGTGAATGTCTTCCGGTAATCTGCAATGCTGGGGTTGATGGTTGTTATCTTTGAAACCACCCCAAGGTGGCGGGGGTTTCCATGGTTGTTCCACTCCTTTCTTTGACCCAAAACCAGGCTTCCATCACTGCAAAACCTAGTCGTCTCCTACGCTCCACCATCGTGCCAATAAAATATTGTTGATTTTAATCTGTAGGTCTTCCTTAGTATTGAAAATATGTGCTAATCTTATCATAATTGATATGCTGGCCTGAAACCTTAGCATAAGCTAAAAGGAAGGTCTTCCATTCCCTTTCTTACACAATAGACTCTTTTCCAAATAAGATATTATCATCAAAAAATTGTTGTAAAACATAAGGAGGTAAAATAGTGGCCACTTTAACTCCCTACAGCTTCCTAGAACTTATATTAAAAAAGTTCATCCCAAGGACTTCAACAAGCGTCATGAATAGGTAAGGTGACAAAGGGTTACCTTGTTTAATTCCCTTGTTAGCTTTCAGGAAACCCCTAAGGACTCCATTCAATAATATTGAAAATCTAATAGTTTGTACACATTCCCTTATGATAAGGATGAGTTTATTATTGAAGCCTAGTTTGGCAAGAGCTTTTAAAAGAAAATCCAATCTAACCCTATCATATGTCTTCGAGATGTCAAGTTTGAAAACCATACCTAGCATACAAAATTTCTCCATTGAGTGAATTAATGTTATCCCTTAGCTAAATTAATCTAATTAATTAAACTATACCTTTATTAATTAATTAATGGAAAACCATAATCCATTTAATTTATTAATTACCCCCTTTCCTTTGTTAAATAAAATAATTTAAATAAATTTTCTTATTTAATTCATTTCTCTGGTCATTTTCCTTTTTTCTTTGAAAATTAATGCATTATTTAAATTAATTTATTTTTGTCACATGTCTCCTAACCTTAACCATACTCTTTAAATAAACCCTCCAATCTAACCGACTAACTAGCCCTTGATCTCAACCAACCTTATCCCCTTAACCTCCATTTAACCCCAACCTACTAACTAATCCACTAAATAACTCAAGGTTCAAACCAAATTTATTTTTTAAACCTCCAATCAAACCAACCTTATCCTAACCTCCCCCTTATGTGTACATATTTGTATTTTTATTAAATAGGAAAATAACTCCCATTTTTTGTTGCATCTCTCTAAATTGGACACCTAGCCTTCCCTCCACTTTTCATCCTTTGAGATGCCACTTTTCATCTATGATGACAAGTGTCATATTTGGAGACCCCTCACCTTTCACATAAAATCCTATTTGAACCCCTCCATTTTCTTCACAATTCATCCAATTTCATGCATAGTAATTATACAATGCCAAATAGTTTACTCATCTTAGCATCCATAATTTCATTATTTACATTTATTTTTAGTACCATCTTAGTATCATCTCACTCATCTTAGGATCATTACCATAGTTTTATCCTCATTATCAAACCTTCATTATCAACATTTTGCATAGTGAGAACTTATTGGGAACTCTTGAAGCAAATTTGTGAGAACACATATGAAACTACCAAATCAAGGACATGTCCTCAACAAAGGAGGCTTGAGAGTTGTATTTATTTCTATCTTGTTTTCTTAATTAGTCTTCTTTTAGTGCCCAATATTCAGTGTTTTCATTTAATAGTGTAGCCTGGATTTCTATCATAGACTTTTAATCATTTGTCTAGCACACATTTTATTGCAATAATGCAACAAATGGAAGGAATACAACCATAAACGGCAGGAATACAACCAAAAATGACAATTTGCACCGAAAACTACCAAGAATACACCTAAAACCCCCCGAGAATGCACTATTAAGATCTCTTTATGTATTTTTAAGCTCTTTGTTATGTCATAATTAGTTTATTTAGAAGAAGCATGAATGCTTGTATAATTGGCAGGCTTGAAATATATATTTTTAGTCTCTTGTCAATTTTATCTCTCTATTCTATTAGAAACATGCATTTTTAAGAAGGGGTGTGATTACATTGACAATTGGCAAGATAGCTCAGTGTCATTTTTTTTGTGTTTTCTACTCTTTGTTTGTCATCTGACTAATTTTTAGAAAAGGGGCAAGAATGTTGCTTGAGTTGGTGGGATTGTTTATTGTTCTAGGAATGGTGGATTTGGTCTTTTAAGTGGTGGGAATGAATGTTTTACATTTTTACTGTATTTTCTCTGTATCATCTTAAAATGGAAGCACTTCCATTTTGGTAGGTTTAGCACCTTCATTTTAGTGCGCTCGCATTTTAGATTTGTATTTAGGATACATTTGTGTTTGATTCTACATGATTAGGTGAAATTAGGGTTAGGATCTTATGGATTCGCCATGGTTTCCCTCTCCATCACTCTATTTTCTAGGTAGGATCTATGTGTGGTCCCTCCTATACCTTATCATACTCCCTCTAGGCCTTCTTCCCAACATTCTGGAATGTTTCATCACCTTCCTAGGTCCCTGGATGACCTGGGAATCTCACAGACTCCACTAGGTGACCTGCCTAAAACCTCAGGTCAAGGTCAAAATTGACCTTGAAGTAGGTCAGGGTCAAGGTTGACCTTGAATTAGGTCATGGTTGAGTTCAACCTTGACCTAGGTCAAGGGTATGGTCGACATAGACCTTTGTTGGGTGTTGGTCCCTGCTTTCAATTCTGGAGCTTGTCGGGGTTCTAAACTTAAAATAGGTCCCCGGGTTCGGATGCGGAAGTGTTTTCTCTGATATTTAATTTAATTCATTCCCTCCTTGGTTGGTGATTGTGATTGGACCATAATTCAAGGTGAAATTTGAATTTGGGTCCCTCACAATCACCAACCAAGGAGGGAATGATTTAAATTAAATATCAGAGAAAACACTTCCGCATCCGAACCTGGGGACCTATTTTAAGTTTAGAACCCCGACAAGCTCCAGAAATGAAAGCAGGGACCAACACCCAACAAAGGTCTATGTCGACCTCACCAATTCAAGGTGAAATTTGAATTTGGGTCCCTCACATTGCCCTAGGAGACCTATATTGAGATCTCTATATAAACACTCTCTTTTGCCTTCATTTGATAATGAAACAAAATCGGGAGATAACATGATGCAATGATGATGCAAATAAGCAAGAGGATGATATAGAAGGAAAATATATGAGGACATGTTGATACATTCAAGAATTTTTGTGGACAAAGTATTGTATATCTTCATTGAAGCAAGAAGGTGCTCTTCTCTTTAGATCTACCATTCTCAACATTCAAGCATTCAAAAGACATTATCATGGGATAGCAACTACATATTGTGAGTTGATAGGAATACTTTAGCCTTGGGGGCTTGGTATGCTTTCTTCATCATATTCAAATCTATGCATTGCTTTCTCATTTCTATGTTATGTTAGGATTGTCAATCTAGAATATTAGATCTTAATATTACATATTTAAAGACTCTTTCCAAAGAGAAAAGAACACACACATATTTTTTGTATTCGGCTATTCGTGGAGGTGGAGATCACCAAAATGGGGGTTTGACTAAGGGAAAACCCTATATAGCTACCCCAAAACCCTCTTTTTTAGATATTTGAAGGTGCTATTTTTGAGAGTTACAGGTGCAGAACAACATATCAGAGACCAGATTTGGATACCCTTTTTAGTGAACTATCAGGATCTGAAAATAGATTTTTTGTCAAGGAAGCATAGGTCAGGGTCAATATTATTGGGTCAGGGGTGCCATTTGTGGGTCAAGGTCAACATTTTTCTCAAGATAGTGTCATATCAGAAAAATATTTCTGGGTTTTGTCTGTCTCTGCGTTTCCATTCTAAATCATACTTCAGATTTTCTAGAAATGGAGTACAGACCTTAGAAAACAACATTCTTCAGATCTTCTATGATATGAGGTAGGTATTTTACTCCATGTTTCTTTACAAGTATTCTCAATTCCTTATCATAAAAATTAAGTGTATAAGACTAAAATTGGACTTAATGTCTCTTTTTATGTGATTCCTATTATCTAGAAGACCTCCCATGCAATCCAAATTTAGATCTTACATTCTTGAATAGTTTTCTGGATTCCAATACTAATCTGCTAACTTGGATGTTATTATGTTGATTTCAATAACAGGTTTTGCAGATTCGCTTGTAGAAGGCCCCAATTATCAATATTTATAACAACTTGTGCATGGGTACTTCCAAAGGGGGTTTCTATTCAAACCTCACAGTCTTGTAGGTTCTAAAAAATGACATGCATTTTTCTTTGTGTGTCTTCTTTAATTAGGAACTTGGTTTGGGCTCTAAAAATGAACACCATCTTTGATGTGTTTTATGCACTTGCATTCGTAGAGCAGTCTCACTATTGAAACACACTATCCTCTCTCCTTTTTTGGGTGGGAGATAAAAGTTTCAATGACACTCGCTTTATTAGAGGGCCTACCTTCTGTATGACTAGCACTAGTGAGAGGGAACAAACCAAAGCAATAATAGATAAAGCCAATTTCATTCAATCGCCATATAAAAGTTTTTTATGTTTAATTTCATAATAAAGAGGTGTGAAATGCACTATAATAGGATGAAAATATCGCTTAGTACCCATGTTGTACGTTAAAACTTGTAGAATGTAAATTTTTCTAGTTGGGAAGCCTCCTTAATGAAACTAATATGTCACACATATAGCCACCTAAATGAATGCCCATACTAAGAGCCAATCTATTTTAGTAGCCCAGAATAATTCTATGAGTTGACTCAGAGATTGTGATACGTGCATCCAGAAGATACCCTTCATCTTGAGATAGGAAATTTATTGAGATCTTCAGATATTCAAAAATTCTATGCTTAGTGCACCCGATAAGTGTGTGTCATATAAGAAAGAGTCTGTGCCTCCAAACATCTATCTACCCAGTTGAAAGTGTTATTTTATTGTGAGAGGCTTCAATGAGTATTACCATATCCAACCTAGGTTGTTTCATTTTGGAACATTTTTTTCATTTGGTTAGTCCATACCTGTGTGTGTGTGTGTGATTAATATTTTTTCAACCCCAAAAACAAGTCAGTTTATGCCAAATTTGAAAATCAAAGAGATTTCACCTAGAACCAGCAGGATTTGCATCCTTAGCTAGTGGGAATTACTATGTCCTAGAGCTAAAGTTGACATACTTAGCGTAGTCACTATCAAATTCATTCCCACAGGTTTGAATTTTTGTTGAACTATTGGGTTTTCTCTGAGAAGTGGAAGGATCGCCATCTATCTATGTCATATTTTACCATTCTACCATCTAGCAGGTTTGTTGTCACAAACTGCAAGATTACCTATCTACACAATTAGTTACCATCACACTCAAAACCCACAAGTTTTCTGTCTAATCCAACGGGTTTACATTATTCTCCAACAAGTTTACATTTTGCATAGTTGTGTTTCCCAATTGTCCTATTATCCAACAGGTTTGTGTCTTTCTGATCAGTTCATTCATCAATTCTAAATTTTCAAAATTTCATTAACCCATTCCCACTTGCACATTCTAAAATGGCATTTTTATTATAGCCAAAAATATTGCAACTTTTGCATTATCAAATGAGCAATTCCTATTCCCATATTGTCATTTGCATTTCTCAAAATCAAGTTCTTATTAAAGTCAATTTCACTCACAACCATTGCGTTGTGAAAAATTGGTCATTCCCATTTTCACATTTCATCCTATCTCATTTCCCATTTGCATTCCAAAATAACATCGTAATATATGCCTTGCTCACCCCAAATTTGAGTCTTCATTATCATCTATTTTTCCATCCAAGTTGCATTGTTTCTATTAGCCATCATCATAGATTGAAACTTGCATTTTCATTATTTTCCCCCATCAAGTCTTGTCTTTCTACATATCTATAGTCAAATTAATCATTTTTCATCACCTTTATTTTCACCCCACATTCTTCTACGTCAATCCTCATCCTATTTTGCACTTATTGATTATCTTATTTCAAGCTTTAGTCAATCCTCCATCTTCATTCTTCATCCCTACTTGAATCATCAACTAATAATCATGTCTCGATATTATTTTGATGATTTTTTCCATCCACATTTTTCCTCCACTCTATCTTATCTTGATGATGATGAGATTATTGTCTATCATGATGCGCATGTTGAAAACATTGATACCATCATTGCTAGAAAGCTTTCTCCTAGTTCCTTCCAAAATTCAATCCTTCCTTCCAACTACTACATAATTCCTCCATGCATACCTACCATTGATATTGTACCATCCTAAAAAGTTAGCACCCATAATTGGATGCTCTATTAGGCTCCATTTTGGTAATTTTGAGATCTGATGTTTGTTATGCTTAATCCTAGAAACATGATTCTTATTTTCCCACATCTTCCCTATCATCCTGACACCTAGTTCAAATTTGGGTTAATTATCCTAGGTATATAACTTTATGTACCTAGGTACATAACATCAATAAAGTTATGTAACTAGGTACATAATGTTAATACTGTTATGAACCTAGGTGCATTACATTAATAATGTTATGTACTGACTTTTTTTTCCCCAATTTTGGCCCAGAGCTCTATGTTAGGGTTTTAGTGGGAAATTAGATCTTTTGGTTGGCATGGCTTATTTTTGAATCCCTAAATATAGGTTGAATTATATAAACACATTATCTCCCCTCATTTTGACAAGAATTCATAAACATTAATGATCAATTGCAAGCAACCAAGCATTTTCAAGCAATCAAGCATTCATGTGATTGGATTCAATAGTTGAAGGAAAGCATCCAAGATCTATTTTTTCTTCAAGAAACCATGAAAAGTTGAAGGGAATATTCTCTATTTTAGCAAGAATCTCTTCCATTAAGGCCAAGTAGAGGAGTTCACAATCAAGCAAGGAGATTCTTCCTTCCATCTACATACATTCTTTCTATTGGAAACACTGAGAGGGGGGGGGGTGGGGTGAATCAGTGTTTGTCTATTAAATAATTTTCAGCAACTTAAACATAAATCAAACATACATAGAATGAAGCCTAACATAAGAACTCATAACACGTGATATGATTACATGGAAACCTTGATCAGAGGAAAACCCCGGTGGGAATTAGTACCCACAAACATTGTACTAGGTATAATGAACCTGTTAAAGTTCCTTTGCCATGTTAGAAGCAATCTTTACAATATGAGTACAATGACCTGGTTAAAGGTCTGACCCTGTTAGGATTCTTTTACACAGTAGTGTAACATAAAACATAGATGTCACCAAAATGTAAAGGAGAAAAATGGGTTTTAGGAGATGTAAAGATGAAAAAAGTTTGATAAAGGGGGAGATTTGAATTGTTAATTGTTATTTGTGTTGATTTCCTTAACCCCACTTTACACTTACTTGAATTTGATTGATTGTATATTGCAATTGTGATTGTGATTAAGGGAAG
>MU226248.1:396273-417960 GCA_018584345.1 Thuja plicata
ATTATACCATCATCTATGAGATCTTGGATTTTATGTTTCAACTCCATGCAAGATGAAGTTGTATGCTCATTGTGTTGATGATATGCACAATAGGTACTCAAGAATCTTCATCCACGTGATGTGGCTTTATGCAATGTGACGAGGTCATTCTCAAGAAGTTATTTCAATGCATATTCATAAGATTTCCCCAAAGGAGTGAAGTCTCTCGCGCATTTAACCCAAGGTTTTTCTTTCATGATGTTACTAATCCCTTTGGAGGAAGACTTTGTGCTTTTTTCAACAGATTTTAGGGCTTTGGAGCCACTCACTTGATAATGATCAAATAGAAAGGGATAGATTGATCTTGATGAGGATTTGTTAGATTGTGTACCCCTTTCCCCCTTCAATTCTTGGATTTCAGACTGCATAGTTTGAAGTTGTTTTGATAAAGCTGCCATAAGAATCTCTTCTTGCGCATTGTTAGGACCATAAGGTTTAGCGCATTTGCTTTTAGACATTTCAAGATTAGGTTGATTCGATTGCTTAGAAGATTGTAGAGGATGTATGATGAATCAGTTGATTGACTGACAGGTGCTGAAGTGATATCTAAAGTGTTGATTAAGTCCAAGACCAAAGGAAAAAGGAGATAAAGTCCAACTAAGAGAGAGAAGCAACGACTCTGATCTTGAGTCAAGGTTAACAAACCTGCTCTCGCAACTTAGGATAAGGACAACATAGACAAAGATGATAAGACAACAAGTCACTTGGACTAGCACAGCAAAATCAGATTTGAAAACAATGAGTCAGGTTGTCAATAGATTGTAGTCAAAGATAAACTAGCGATGATGTTGATGAGAACACAAATTTGTGAAAATTCAGACAGAACCTTCATAGCAAAATAGCAATTTAGACAGCAAGTTGATAGATTTCCAGAGTTTGATATCAGATGCAGAAACTTAGACAAGAGTTGACAACTAACACCTAGAAGTGCAGATTTTGAATCGTTGATCACTTTGATGTTTGATTTGAATGTTCATTTTGAATGTTTTGATGCTTCACCCATGCAAGACACATCAAGAATAATTTTTGTTGCAAAAATAACAGAGACACCACAATCCTAAGATAGCCAGGGCAATATCTATTGATTTCCCACTTGAACCAAAGTTCAGCTACATCCACTCATAGCAGACAACTTAGAAGCTTGGAGGCACAGGCTCCCCCTTACATGTGCACTCACTTCTCAGGCACACCAAGCTTTGAATCCCAAGGGTAATCACTTCCCAAGGGACCATTGTCTCTACTAAGATCCGTGAAAGTGTGGGATATCTTAGTCGGTCTCTGACCTTCTGTGCCAATAGATAAAGGGATTTTGGATACTAAAACAAAGCTTGTAGTAAGGACATCCGTTCAGGTGGTTATACTTGCGGCAGATTAGCTCCGTTATGGAGGCCTCCCAACCTACAAAAGTTACGTTCTATAGGTTTTAATGCACCACAAGGGTACTGAGGGAGATCTTCTTCCTAGTATAACGCATTCAACACCTGTTCACTATGACATTAATCACAATGACATTTTTTATATACCGGTTTGGAAGGGCTTGGCTTTAGCCTATTATCGGTTGGGCAATCCACTCTCTCTAGCTCTGTTAAAGCACTCGGGAGGTAGCTACGCTAAAGGATTTGTATGGATTTCTCTTTCACCCAAGATCCATGAAGGAAAGGGGAGAGGATACATCCATGCAATTCCTAGGATTTACAAAACTAAAAGACACTTCAAGCAGAATGAGAGAATGACAATAATGTTTCTGGATTTCTGATCATCCCAAAAGGGCGAGAGCATAGTTTCCTGGCATCATTGTCATTCCTAAAACAACAAACAAATGTTCATTTTAATAAGTCCTGCATGTGGGTTCCTATTTTAAGAAATCGAAAACAAGATGCAAGCACACTATTTTGCGTTCTATCGATCAAAGGCAACCTGCAAAATGAATTCGTGAGTAGTTTGTATTTTAGTCTTCTTTTTCAGCGTCCTGCAAACCACTGTTATAAAAACCTTACTATTCTTGCACATGCAACCCACTATTATTAAAATCCATAAAAAAAAATAAAACACACTGCTTGTCAATACCATGTGTTTGAAAATTAGGTTAGTCAAAGATAATATATCATTTGATAATCGAAAAACCTGTTGTCATAAAAATTAGGTTCTGACCAGTCTTCACTAAATCAATCATAACTTTTTCAAATCCAAATGAAATTAATTTAAACTAGCAGAAAATGAAAGCTAACTCAAATACCTTTCCAGAAATATAAATTTTGGATCTGTATCATTTCATATGTGCATATACTAATAAAAACATCAATCAGATTTTTGGAAAATCAGGTTTGACTTGTCAATAAAAACATCAGTCGGATTTTTGGAAAATCAGGTTTGACTAGTCTGCACTAAAATGGCCATAACTTTTGCAAATCTGATTGAAATTAATTCAACCCAACTGAAAATGAAAGATAACTCAAATAAATTTCCAGAAATATACATTTTGGATCTGTGTCATGCCATAAGTGCACATACCAAAAAAAACATCATTCAGATTTATGGAAAGTCGGATTTGACTAGTCTGCACTAAAATAACCATAACTTTTGCAAATCTGAATGAAATTAATTCAAACCAAATAAAAATGAAATATAACTCAAATAAATTTCCAGAAATATATATTTCAGATCTATATCATGTCATAAGTGAACGTACTAATGAAAACATCAGTCAAATTTCTGGAAAAACAGCTCAGAAATTTATCACAAAACTCCAAAGAAAAGAGAAGCAATGCATCCAAAATAAATATCCCCATTGGCATCCAAAGTTGCTAATATACAAGCTAGTGATCCCCCTATGCTATCTCCTAAGTCTATTTTTGTTCCTTATGTACCAAATTTTTGTATCATTTCTCCTCTATCACACCAAAATATTCCATCAGTATCTCCTCCCCTCATTCCACACCCTCTACAACATGTGTCAATGTTGGTCCTGAAAACATCCCCTCATCCCAATAACCTTCCATCATTCTCTCCATACACTTCCAAATACTATATTCCTTATCTTGCATATATCTCCTATCAAAAGAACCTAATCACCACTTTTTCATGATTCCTTCATCCTAATAAGGTTGTACCAACCTCCAATGATCACTACAAATGGGATCCTATTACCTTGGTATAGAACTTGATTCTTGAGTCCTTCCTCTATCTTTCTGTATAGTCAGAAAATGGAAGCACTTTCATAGTATATTGGTTTAGCCTTATGAGTAAGTGGTTTGGGGTCATGTCAAGCACCTTGAATGGGTTTTTGACTTTGATATGACCTTATCCCCCTGTTCTGCCCCATTTCCACTTTTTCCAACTTATTTCTGGCACCTCAGACTGAAAAACTGGGACTTTGGCCTCAAGGTTAAGGTTGACCTTTTTGGGTCAAGGTTGACCTCAACCTTGACCTAGGTCACAATCGGCCTTTTCTAGGCTTGATATTCAAATTTTAGAATTTCAGGGTTTCCAGATGTCAGTCTTTGGAAAAAGTTAATTCCTGCTTCCAGGTCAGCTATTTCGGTCTTCGGAACAACAAATCTTAAATTATATTTCATATAGGTCCTCTTCTAGGGTCATGGGTCCAATTGGAATTTAATTCTTCTATGTCAGCCTCTCTAGAGGATTGTGCCCTAGTTTTATAGAAAAGGAAGTTTTCTCCTCTCATTTTCTCTAACCATGATCAACTAAGCATAATTGCAAGAATTCAAAGACTTCATCCATTCTCAAGCACTCATTTTCATCAAGGAGATCCATTGGTGACCATTGAAGGATTCAAGCTCCATGGAGCCCTCTTGTTGAAGATTTCTCCATCCACATTCCTCCAAGCCTCTTCCAATTCAAGAACCCATTCAAGATTGGTGTTGAAGATCTACATGCAATTGATTGAAGACATCCTACATTCTACATTCTACATTCTACATCCTTTTTGGTGCATACATACTTGTGGATTCACAGATTTGAATCTGCCACAAGGACTTCTACAAGCAAGGTGAATTTATGCATTTACTTTATTTTATTTATGCAATTTGAATTATACTTTGAGGTTAATTCCAAAATTGGGGTTTGACCAAGGCAAACCCCTCCCCCAACAAACAAACCATTTTTCTTTTAGGTACAAGTTTGGAACAACAAATCAAGACGTAGATTCAGATACCCTTTTTGGAAAACTTTCATGATCCAAAAATAGAATTTCACTCTAAGACTTTTTAGGTTGATTCTGCCCTAGGCCAGAATTAGAAATTCTGGGTCAATGGTGACATTGACTTGAGGGTAAAAATTAGAATTGTGTCAGAATGGAAAAATATTTCTGGTTTTTGTTTTTTTCTGTGTTTCTATTCCAGATCTAGTCTCAGATTTCCCAAAAACTCAACACAGGCTTTAGAAAACAACATTCTTCATATCTGCAATATTTCAAGGTTAGTACATTTCTCCTATCTATTTCATTTAAGGTTATCAATCTTTCTACATATATTGAACATTCAAATAAATAAACGGGTACTTAAGATCTTCCTTTTTGTCCTTATTTCCAAATGGTTGATTCATTTATGCATTGATCCTCCCATTTTGGATTAATCAATTTGGATATTTCATTTGTACATCTAAGGATAGAAGGAGAGCATGTTATTTACCCCCTACATTTCAATAAACAATCAAATAAAATCTTTTAAATGTAACATAGGATAATAGAAAATGCTAAAATCAACCATACCTATTTTCTTATCTTACATTTTGGTGAACCCGCGATAGACAACTCTTTCATTTTGGTGTTATATTTTCATCTTTTATGTTAGATCTTGCATGCATATTGAATTAGCTTTCTTTTATGTTTTTGCATTTACATTTCCAAAATAAAAAATAAAAAATGTTGTGTTTTCTAAATTAGTTCATTTGCATTGTATTGGTGTATGAGCTTTACCACATCTAGTCCTACTTATAGTATCCCAGTTAGAAGAAGCCATAGACTTATGGGTTCCTTTGATCCTGATTCTTCCTCTCCTTTCCTTAGGATCCCAGATGAAAATTTGATCACTCATGATTCCAATCCTTCTATGGAGCATAACTCTTCTCACTCATCTCATGATGAGGATGATGCTTTAAGAGTTTCTCCTAAACAAGTGCAAAAAATTTCAACCGAACTTGATAAAATGGGATATTGGCTTATTAAAGAAAACCATAATCAAGATTCCATCCAAGCTATAGAGGCTCTTAAGAAATTCCTTTGTGATAGTGATCAAGGTGTTAATCTCTTGCATGGTATCACTCATCTTGTGCAATTGAATGTTAAACCTTTAGTACAAGAAGCTCAAGATCTAGGATTTACTCCTCCTATCACTAGTGAGGGACCTTCTTCTATTCCATTACATAGAATTCCTACTTATACTCCTCCTTTGATGACTACATCTATTCCTGTGAGTGTTCCACCGGTATCTCTACCTACCTCACAACCTTCATATCATAGTGTGCCTTTTACTTATTCCAATCCCCTATGGTTCCAAGTGCTCCACTGGTTGTGTCTTCTATTCCTACCACTCCTACACTTTTCCTAGTGTTCCTAATGTTTCTATGCCACCTATGTCTTCTAATGATTCCACAATTATTAGTTTGGCTCAAACTGTGTCATCTTTACAACAACAACTTGCATCCTTAACTCAATCCAAGTTTAGCATTCCTACATGTGACATGGGTAGTCCTTTATCCTTATACATTATTCATGCTATTGTTCCTCACCAAGATGATATGCCTCATCTTGAGAATTACAATGGTAAAGGCGATCCTGTTACTCATGTTAAAACATTTCAAATCCTTTGTAGTGATTATTCTCATGACCATAGGATCTTAGCTAAACTGTTTGCTAGAAATTTTCATGATAAGGATTTGCAATGGTATTGTTCTTTACCTTCTTATTCCATTGATTCTTTTTCTAAACTTGCTAATACCTTCATTCAACAATTTCAAAATAACATTGGTCCACAAGTTTCCTTAATTGATTTAATGCATTGTAAACAAAACATTAGGGAAACGTTGACTGATTTCATTGGTAGATTTAAGCATTTATATGCTCAGATTTCTTATCCTATTCCTGATATTGATATTCAACATATTTTTATTTCAAATTTACCAAAGGGTATTAGAGATAATATTCTTCTTACTGAATTTACCTCTTTTCAACAACTTTGTGCAGCACTTCATCATTATCAATTACAAGTGTGTCAATTTGAGAGCAACACTCCAATGGCTCCTATTCCAATTGATAAGAGTGACACTGATCCTAATCCTAATAAGTTTAAGAAACCTAACAACTATATCAATATTAATAAATAGACGAATGTGGTTGCTGATCAAGTTGTTGTTGCATCTCACAATGCCACTTCTGCATCTACTGCTTTCCATATGAATCGTACATTTACTCACCTCTCTAAATATTTACATTCCATTATGAGTAGGTTTTTAAGTGCTAATGTGATTACCTTGCCTCCTATTTTACCTCTCCTTCCTACTACCATAGCTTCAACATCCTTTGATTCTAAATCTTTTTGCCAATCCCATCACCAGAATGGCCATGATACTGAAAAATATTATTCTCTAAAGCATAAAGTTCAAGACTTAATCAATTCTAATGCTTTATCTGTTGATAATTTTGATGGTAATGGGTAAAATTTGTCTCTCCTCCTAATCAAAACCTTCAAATCTATATGAATCCTCTACCTACACATGATACTAATACCATCGCTCAACCATCTTCTATGGATATCATTTACGATTTGAAGATGGATGATCTTAATCACATTGTTAATCATGTGGAGAGTGTTGTTGTAGCTCAATCTATTTTTCAAGATCCTTCACCTCCTCCTCAACTTCAAGCTCCACCTAAAACTCAAAAACAAACTAAGGATAAACAACCTTGGGAAATTTCAATTACCTTTGATGATTCTGAGACTATTAAGGCTCCCGATGGTCCCCTTTATATTTATGCTAGGATTGCTAAGTTACCTACGCGTGGTTGTCTTGTTGATCCCACATCTTTAATAAATGTTATTACTAAGGAAAATATTTTTATGAAGAACCTACAATGTGACTGTTATGATCCATCTAATGCATGGATCCAAACTTGCAATGGTTTTCTCTATCTTGCACTTGGTTCTATTAACTTGCCTATTGAACTCTGTGGTAAGGTTGTAGATATTACCTTCATTATCGTTCCTACTTCTAATCAATTTCAAGTCAAATTTGGTTTTCCTTGGATAACTGCTATGCATGCTATTGCTTCTCCTATTCATAAATGTCTTAAGTTCATTCATAATGAAGAAATAAAAATGATTAATCATAGTTTGTATCAACCTTCTAGGCCTAGAGATTGTGCTACTCTTGATTTCTTTTGGCCTTCATTACCTAATTCATGTCCTCCTCACCCTGACAACCTTTTTCATTCATATCAAGCCTCTAAACATCACAAGATAGTCCAGTTAAGCATGCCTCAGATAGATCTTAACCATGGTCTTTTGCCCACTCCTTCTATACCTCCTTTGTCCATTACTGGTAACTCTATTACTCAACTTCCCGTTATGCCCTACATCCCTGTCCCTACATTTTGTGTGCGAAATGTTGGGTCCCCCTTTTTTTTGTTTGTTTGTTTTCTACTTTTGGCTCTTGCCTTGTCTTTTTCCTTTGTTTCCTTGTTTTCCTTCTACGGGTTTTCTCTCCCACGGTGTTGGTTTCACTTTTTGTTTTTGTCCCTCTTGTCTCTGGGACCCGATCTTGGAGTTGTTCATTCCTTGTCCAGGATTCAGATTCTGGACTCCAGGATTCTCTGCCATGATGTCTTCTTTTTGTAAGAGGGTATGGTCGCGTAGAATCCCCGAGCTCGGAGTCTGGAGTTCGGCCTATTCTGGAGTTTGCAGAAGGAAAGGTAACTTTCTTTTCGCCTCGGGTATAAATAGAAATCACCTGTCATTTTCACAATTACCGTGATTAAAACACAATCAATTTGAGCGATTTCAGAGTGATATCATAGCAATTTGAGCAGAGTTAAGTACAAGCTATTCCAAGTTGTTCTAAGCAATTGCAAGTGGTTTTCGGTGTTGAGTGATGATCCTTTGGAGGTGGAAGCAGTTGTAGAGCATTTGCACTGCCTTTTTGTCCCTTGCCTCTCTCCAGTTTTTGGGTTGGTTTCTCTGTTCCTCTCTATTTTCCTGCTTTTTGTTTTTTGGTTTGTGTTTTTGTCTTGTGTTTTTGTTTTTCTCTGCATTTATGTTGTCTAGTTCGCCACCCGTTGGTGGTTTGACTCTGCCAGAGGGTCGTTTGCCCTCTGTGTAGTGTAGGATAATGTAGCTAATATAAGTTTTGTACATTTTTGTGCATTGTTGTTTAGGGTAGTTGTTCCGTTTTGGCTCTGCTATAAATTTGGCATTTTTAGTATATATCCTTCCAGTTTTGCATGTATATAGCTTTCATCCCTGTTGTAGTTTAGTTGTATATCTTGTGTATATTCATTTGGTCATGTGTCGAGCTCATCGTGCCCTATTTGTTTCCTATTTCAAGTCTACGAGCTCATTCTAGACAGAATACTACCTGGTTGAAACTCGGCTCTCGGCTGGTTTCAACCAGGTGGTTTTCTCTCTCCTCCATAAACCAACCTATGCTTCATTTACATCCCATGAATGCATTTAAAATTTTCTAGGCAGTTTCCACTTTATGCGCATTCAGAAAGTTGGCACCACCATCGCCATAAATTCCATTTATTGCATAGCCACGTGACACCCACGTGGGCCTGACAGTTCACTTTTTGTGCACACCTTCCAACAGTTAGATTTTTGGACCTTGGGTCTTTTGTCTTCACCAGCCCACACCTTACTTTTGCTAAGTATGCTGAAACCCCCAGGCCTGAATATTGGGTGATCCTCAATTTTGCATTATATATATACTTTCTGGAATTTTTTAACCTAAACTAACTTTTTAGGAAAACAAATGCCACGGTGGTAAGATCTTCGGATCCCGGAGTATTGTTTATCTACAAATTCTGACGGTCGTCTTTCCTTGCATGTTTTTAAAAGCAACATACCTTCATCATGTCTGAGGCTTCCGCATCTTCACCACCCAGGAGTTTGGAACTTCCTTCCATAGCGGTCACTAGGGCAGCCGTCAAATCTAAAATGGAGTGGGCCTTAGAAAAATTACCTCTTAGTATGAAGTACGTAAAGGACAATGCCATCGTGGGATCAAAGATTGATTCCAAAGTTTAATTAATTACCGACACTAGTGTAGGAATGTGGGCTAAGATGCAAGCCTTAGTCAAGATCATGTACATTCAGCGATAGTCTGTGGATTCGCTGGCAATCAGTGTCAGGGATTCCAGGATTCTCAAGGCCTCCTATTTTCCATGCTCGGTGTAGGCCCTGGATTTAATTCTCACGCTTGCAGCGCATTACAACTCTTCCGTCTGGGCCGTCATGCTCATAGCCCCAGAACCCACTGGATATCCCACCCCCATGGTGTCTCTTGATGCCACAACTTTTTGGATAGGGTTGGGGATTCCTCAGTTTGACAACCCAACTATTTTTACTAGATCTGATGCCTTAGCTCAATTTAAGCAGCTGGAGGTCACAGTCTGAAAATACATGAACACTCATTGGCTCAAGACCTTGAAGAGGGATCCCAAGAAAATGAAGCTAGAGATCCCCCATTTTGAGTTTAAAGAAAGCATCTAGATGGGGATGATAGCACTATCCCAGGTCTTCGGGAAACCACATGCCCGAGAATTCACAGGGTGGATGTACTACTTCTTGCTTGGCATTTCCACCGGTGGGGAGTACTTTGATTGGGCCGCCATTATCTCAAACCACGTGGATTCTCAGTTCCTTCATGTGGTCCAAAAGCGCAAGTTTTATATGACTTCTTATATTCTCTAGGCCCTAGCACAACAACAACCCCACACAAATGGGTTACTCACATCAGGCGTACTCGGGATCGGCCCAGGTCAGAAGGCTCCCTGTGATTATTTTTTGCAAATCTAATGGGAGGCTAGTTTCCCTAGTTTATACCAGGTTAATGATGCCTTCGTTTACTACAACCTACTCACACCTACCTGGGATGTAGGATACCACCTCTCCATAGAGGCAATGGATCTGGTTAGAAGTTATGGCCATTATTACATACAATTCCAGCAACATACATACATAAGGGTAACCAGCTTCTCTCGGAAACCTTACTTGTTGCCCAAACATTGTGGGAGCAAGATAATTCTCTTGGAGTATTGCAGGAAAATGATGGAATTACATGCCTTATACGCCTTAAAGAAGGTAACAAATATTCCATTCCTAATCACTTGTGGGAATTACTCGTGCAATCTGGCCGCAGCCAAGGAGGTAGACAACGAGCTCAAGAGCATGAACCTAGCAGAATTTTATCTAGCATGGAAGAACTTTGATCCGCATGGAAAAATTGCGCTGGCACTTCCCCAGGCATCAGAGCCCCACCAATACCACATGGAGGACTTCTGGGAAGATTTCCAGGATGATGTCAAAGTCCAGAGTTGGCATTACATCTAGATGACTATGGGGATGATGGAAAGGTTGAAGCTTTGAAAATTTCCAAATGACTTCTCAGATGCTGGCTCCACAATAGACCCCCATTACAAAGAAAAGGGGATTGATAAGTTGGCCCTCCTACCAGTAAACTAGAATGCCCAAGAGGGGCCCACCATAGAGGAATTTACTCACAACATGGTCGAGTGCAGCCACAGATATTTCAAGAGAAGATGCCCCAGAAGTACCCGCAGGGCTCCCTAGTCGGTACCAAAGCTGACCCCCGAGGCCAGAACCTCTTCACAAGGAGAAGATAGGGGAAAAATAATAATGGAGATTCCAACTATGTAGGAGATCCCCATAAAAGAATAGCTGAAGTAATCAATAGTGGCCTCCCAACAGATGAGGGAGAATTTAATCACATGGTTGGGAACTCTGGTGCTCATGACTGGACCCATCCGTCCTCCTTCTTCCCCTTCACTAGTAGCACTAATGGTCAAAGTGAACAGAGTTGATCTAGAAGAGGAGTAGGTACTAAGGGATTCAGGGCCTCCTTTGGTCACCAAGCGGAAGAAAAGGCTTAATCCAAAGCTGAAGGCAGAGCCTGTGCTAGGGATACCTTAGATCCCACAAGTAGAAATCCTTTCTTTTGACTCCCCGGAGCTGGAGAGGGAACCGGAGCCCACTCATGTCCCAAAAAATCCTCCCCTTCAAGATGAATTAGATGATGTTTTTAGAACTGACGAGTTTGGGAATTTGAAGGGAGACATTGAACAGCTGGAGGCTGAAATCCCAGAGCAAGAGGAAGCTCCAGAATAAGAACCTGCGCAAGAGCAGGAGGAACAAATGGAAGAAGAGAAAGGGATAGAGCAAGAGATAGCCTCTAAAGTCCCAAAAATATAGGATACGAGAGTTTCAGGGTAACAGAAACAAAGTGAATAAATGGCATCGGCTGGGGAAATCAGACCTTCAGGAACAACCGTGACCCCAACTATCGTGTTCCAAATGCCTCTTTCAAAGGAAACATTTGGGGAGGTAATCACTGTGGCCCAAATGTTAAACCTTGGCCCATTGCCTCCCCCACTACCAAAAGATACATCGATAGAAGAAGATATCCCAGCAATAGAGGCTGAGGAAGAACAACAACAGGAAGAAGAAGAAAACCCCGGGGCGACCAATGAAGACCCAAACATTGCCAAAGATACAGACGGTGGGGTAGAAGACACAGGAATCACCGGAGGAAATGTTGCTGTTGAATTAGAAGATACAGGGAAGGAGCTGAGAGAGGCTCATACTACAAAGGGGGCACAACAAGATATTAGGGAGAAGTCACAGGAATAGATTTTGGCTACAAAGCCACCCTGCCCACCACAGTGGTTGGTGGAATCTCAGAAGAGAAAGGCCCCCCCATCAACACCTGGAGCCCATCTTTCTTTAGCAAAGATGATGGCTCAGGTATAGAACCCGTTGAAGGCAAAGAAAGCCCAGACCGTCCACACCCTTCAGACTGAGCTGGGTGGAGAAATAGTCACAGTAATCACGACACCTTCCCTAGACATAGATGAAGTGACGACTGAGGTTGGAGATTATAATGTCATAGAAATATCGCTAGGGAAGAGAGGGAAATAGGGTGAAGTAGACCTATTAAAAGAGGCAGTCAAGGCAGTGGAGGCTCGCTATGAAAAGGAGGCTCAAAAGCTCAAGGAAGAAAAGGAGAAAAATGCAAACCTCATGGGGTTGCTAGCTAAGCTGGCCCGACCTATCAATGTTATTCCTTCAGAGGCCTCTACATCTAATGTGCCATTTCCACAGAGTGACATAGACTCATTATGGGTGATGAAAAAGAAGGCCCAAGTGGTTGATGAGTGGGTCACCTTACAGTTGGGAAACATCTGGCGTTTCTTGGTGTCTACCCTCCCAGATCTATATGCGGCTTGCCATGTCTTACACTAGGCCAAGACCATCATCAACATATGGGAGGGGGAAATTGAGAATTACAAGGCGTGAAAAGTTGAGTTTGAAGAACTCATCGACCTTGGAGAATAAGTTGTCTTCGAGTCTAGAATTTTGGGGGAGGAGTCATTTGATTTTGTGAAGACCCAGCACTCTAGACTTGACCTCACATTGGGGGTACTCAAGAAACTGGTGGGGACTTTGCGGGATAAAGTTAATGCAATACAATATTCTTTCAATTTATACAAGTCTTTTGTTATGAAGGTCTCCGAAGCTAATCCATTTAGCATTGACACATGCACGCCAGAGGAATATATTTTGGGGAATTTTGATGAGTTAATGGAGTCAAGGTATCAATCCCTGGATGGAATAGATGGAGCTAAAATGATGTGAATAACTCGCATGGTACTCAGTGTTCATGATGCGGCAAAGATGGTTGATGAATTCAAGGGAAATGTTCCAAACCTAGGGGAACAGATCGAGGTGGATAAGTACCGGTGGGCTGGCCTTAAGGATATCGATGAGGATGGAATCTCCCATCTCCTCTAGACCTTCAACGACAATAAGAAACAATAAATTTTCTCTGGGGGCCAGAGAAAACCTAAGTGTTTTGTATTCTTTATTCTTTTGGAACGTAAGTTCCCAGATCCCGTATTCCTGAATCCTACATTTTGTATTCTTTCAGTGACCTGTGTCTCGGTCCCCAAGGCTGACCAGTCACTTTTGTAGCAGTTAATAAAAGTTTTCAAAGGTGTCAGAGGGAAGATAGCTACATCAAGGCACGTCAGATCAACAAGGGGTTCTCTGACAGGTGGTCTTCCCAAGGCATCATTTCAACATTACACCTGGCACATCAGAGACAGGGCACCAATTTTCCCATTTATGAGGCATGTAGCCTCAATCCCTGGGGGATCAGATTTCTTCCTTCTTCTTGGCTTTCTTCTCAAGGCCAATTCTTCCACTCCACTTCTCTTTTCTTTTTCTTCTGACATGACAAGCCTATTCTGTCTCTACGCCTTTTGTAGAGTGGCACATGTAGTACCAGCCATCAGATAATGTCTTTTATTGAACAATGTAACATAAGTTAGGGTTAGGGTTAAATTTATATGTGTATAAATAGTAAGTCCGGCCCCATTCCAAGGGTCAACGAAATTGATGATTTTGCAGTCCATAGTAATAGAAAAGAAGTATTTCATTTCTCAGTTGCAGAGCTCAATGCTCCTTAGTCTTTAAGCTTTCAGTAGTTAGATGCTCCCTTGGAGCCACCATTGTACCACGCACTAGTGCTTGCTGGAAGGGCTGTTAATGAAGAAGCGAGAGTTCTTGCAATGATGTTGTTGGCATTTTGTCTTCTAAGTTAACGGTATTTTATGCTTTGTGTTATTCATGTCCTTTTCTCTAACACTTAAAGTAGATTAACAACCTCCTTTCCTTTGCTACTGATGAAATATGAACTGTTGGTTGTATGTTTCTTTGGTATTTAGTGTAGTGTGTTAGAACATTGTTGATGTCTTGAATGTTTAACATAACTGTAGATAGATGAAATATTTCTAACCCTACAGGATCTTTTTCAGTTTATTTGTTAAGTGTAAACATGCTTGGAGAAACCTCACTATTTGAATCCCCAAAGAGAATGAGTTGAAGATAACCAGCTATCCCTTTCAAAAATAGTCACATCTCCCAACCAAGCCCCACACTGTCGAGACCCGACTCCCAGGTGCTTGGAGGCCTGGGGAATCTCATTTCCCTGGAAAACCTTTACAGGCAAAGTTGGCCGGTACCCCGGTACCTGGTGACAACTTACCTCTGCTGGTGGACCCGGTCACAAGAGACCTATCAACACTTCCCAGTGTTGCTTTTGAGCCTACTGTGAATCTTACCAATCCTCCTACAGAACCTGTGAAGGAACCAGTTGTTATTCCTCCAAGTTCTCCACATGTGTCAAACAAATAAAAACATAATAAATCTGTTAACAAACATCATAAGAAGTGTAGAGCTAATGCTAAGGCCCGTGCTTCTCTTCTTCAAAATTATTTACCTTCTTTTGACCAACCAATGCCTGATGTGTTGGAAGAAGCTAATATTCACAATGATGTTAAGATGAATGATTATGATGATCCTATTCGAATCTTAGATCCTATTTTAATTAATCTTGATGAGGAGGATACTCTATATGATCCTATTGATCTTAGTGATTAAAGTGAGACCATTGATCTTGGTACTGACTTACATCATATGCTTTCAACTCAATTGACAATTACACCTAGTATCAAGAAATGCAATTCTCAATAGGATCCTTGTTTGGAACTGGCTATTATTCCTATTATATTGGATATAGTCCCTCTTGCAAGTTTCCCACCTTCCCTAAATGATACAAACCGAGATGGGGAGAGTAGGTGATGCACCTGATTATCTTATCCTCCATGGTAGCCCTTTTTGTGTTTGCATGTTGTACTATGTTTCTCCCATAATGTGTTTGCTAAATGTTTGTTATACTCTTTTATACGACTCTTGTTACTTTGTTGGTGCAAGGTGATAAAGGAATCAAACCTATTGTATAATTCCTCTATATGTATCTCTATTCTTCTATATGTTATTTTCATGTTATATTGTACTTGTGCTATTGTTCGTAAATGTTTTCCTTGTATAGTCCGCTTGGATCTACGAAATGGTAGCACTGATTCTTTTTGGTCTCCATGTAGTGGTCCGAAAAGACTCTTCTTCATAAATCTTGCATTTTCTTTCCTCCATTGTGATTGTAGTTCTACTTTCTTTGGGGAATAATGTCAATTCATTTGCAATAATATCATATCTATATGACATGTTATCTTATTATCATACTAACCCCACAGTAGGTAGATCCCTTCTGTGTTCTTTGTATGTTTATGTGATATTTCCCTTGATTTGTCTTTGTTTGGGGGCATCTTGTAGTGGCAATGTAATTAGTAGAGTTGTTTATGAATTTGTCAAAGCCATTTCTCCTATTAAAGTGTTAGCAATGAATTTAACATGGGGGCATTAGCTCTACTCACTTTTTGCACACACACATGTTCAAAATATTTTCAAAACTTAGAACTTTTTTCCCTTTATGGATTAAAGACTAATCCTTAAAGCATGGATATTTTACTTTTTAGGATCTCTTGATCCCTCCAGTTTAAATTTACATGGATCTCTTGATCCCTCTAGTTTCAAATTACAATGTTTTGATCCCTTTAGGTCAGAAGGTGTCCTTAAGAATGGATCTCCCTGATGGGTTGACTAGTGAGTAGTCACATTCACTAGGCGGTTCAACTCCATCTTTCCAGTTGCACTTTTTCTTTGTGTGGTTCACAATGGGATATAAGTTCTCATTAGGGCGAGGTAACCATACCCTCTCTCTTTCTCCTTATCTGGTGATGTCTCTCTTATCGTGATCTTAGGGTTGATAAAGACTTAAGTCCATTGGGGGCTTGAGGATTTCTTTGTCCCTTTTGATTCCAATAAGATTATCTATTCTTTATGATCTCCTTTACCAAGAGTTTGTGTTGAGTCCATACTCTTGCTAAAGTGAGGGCTAAATGTATAGTCATAAAATGGAAGCACTTCCATGGTAGACTGGTTTAGCCTTCCGAGTAAGTAGTTTGGGGTCATGTCAAGCGCCTTGAATGGGTTCTTGAATTTGATCTAGCTTTATCCCCCTGTTTTTCCCCATTTCCACTTTTTCCAACCTATTTCTAGCACCTCAGATTGAAAAATGGGACTTTGGGCTGAAGGTCAAGGTTGAGACCTTTTCCAGGCCTGGGATTCAAATTTTAGAATATTAGGGTTTCTAGATGTCGATCTTTGGAAAATGTTAATTCCCTCTTCTAGGTCGGCTGTTTCGGTCTTCAGAACAACAAATCTTAAATTATATTTAATATAGGTCCTCTTCTAGGGACATGGGTCCAATTGGAATTTAATTCTCCTATGTCAGCCTCTCTAGAGGATTGTGCCCTAGTTTTATATAAAATAAAGCTTTCTCCTCTCATTTTCTCTAACCATGATCAACTAAGCATAATTGTAAGAATTCAAAGACTTGAAGAGTGAGATCCAAAGGTGAAGAAGCAAGTTTTGAAGCAAGCCAAGTAGCCATTGAAGCATTCAGCCATTCTCAAGCACTTCTCAAGCACTCATTTTCATCAAGGAGATCCATTGGTGACCATTGAAGGAATCAAGCTCCATGGAGCCCTCTTGTTGAAGATTTCTCCATCCACATTCCTCCAAGCCTCTTCAAATTCAAGAACCCATTCAAGATTGGTGTTGAAGATCTACATGCAATTTATTGAAGACATCCTACAATATACATTCTACATTATACATTATACATCCTTTTTGGTGCATACATACTTGTGGATTCACGGATTCAAATCTGCCACAAGGACCTCTACAAGCAAGGTGAATTTATGCATTTACTTTGTTTAATTTATGCAGTTTCAATTATACTTTGAGGTTAATTCCAAAACCAGGGTTTGACCAAGGTAAACCCCTCCCCCCCAACAAACAAACCATTTTTCTTGTAGGTACAAGTTTGGAACAATAGATCGGGACGTAGATTCAGATACCCTTTTCAAAAAACTTTCGGGATCCAAAAATAGAATTTCAATCTGAGACTTTTTAGGTCAATTCTGCCCTAGGTCAAAATCAGGTATTCTAGGTCAATGATGACATTGACTTGAGGGTATGAATTGGAACTGTGTCAGAATGGAAAAATATGCTTGGGTTTTGTTCGTCTCTGCATTTCTATTCCAGATCCAGTCTCAGATTTTCCAGAAACTCAACATAGGATTTAAAAAAGAGCATTCTTCAGATCTGCAATAGTTCAAGGTTAGTACATTTCTCCTATCTATTTCATTTAAGGTTATCAATATTTCTACATCTATTGAACATTCAAATAAATAAATGGGTACTTAAGATCTTCCTTTTTGTCCTTATTTCCAAATGGTTGATTCATTTATGCATTGATCCTCCCATTTTGGATTAATCAATTTGGATCTTTCATTTGTACATCTATGGATAGAAGGAGAGCATGTTATTTACCCCCTACATTTCCATAAACAATCAAATCAAATCTTTTAAATGTAACATAGGATAATAGCAAATTCTAAAATCAACCATACCTATTTTTTTTATCTTACACTTTCCTATCACATGTCTTCCAAATACATCTATCCACATCCTACTCTTATCCATGTCCTTTAATAAAAAGTCCTCTCAAAATCAAGAAAATACCAAAATAAAATAATAAATAAATAAAAAAGAAAAAAATAATAATAATACAAAAAGAGTAAAGAGAAAAATCCACCCAATGGTGAAAACTTAGTAAATTAGTGTCTTGGATAAGTACCATGATGAAAACCTATAAAATAGGCATAATGTGTAATTCCCTCCATCCCATTGCTCTCCACACTTGGGGGAAAGTTCCTCTAGCTATCTACTTATCATCTCCTTCACCATTTCCTTTATTGAATCCTCCAACCCCTACCTAGTTTATCTATCACATTGCATCTATTCCATTTCCTCCACCCTCCTTTGGATCTTGATAAAAGAAAACAAAAAAAAACATAAAGTCGACCATTTATACATGCTTTGGGTATCTCTTGGAATACATTTCCCCTATCACACTATTCATGCACCTATCTTTTCAATAATCCTTCCTCCCATCCATATCATCCTTCCACATACCTTCCAAGTCCTCTTCCATAAATTATCCTGTATTCTTTTGTCATCCTATCATCCATTCAACCACATTCTTCCGAATATGTCATCGTACATAACATATTTAGAGTGGGGAATATTATTCCTTCATGACATAGTACTTGGATACCCTATCAATTCCATCTCCCAATTCCTCCACCCTTTCCTCCATGATCCTTCCATCTCCCAATCCTTTTTATCCACAATCCTTCCTTCTCCCAATCCTTGTCTCATAATCCTCTCATCTCCCAATATAGGTCTCATAATTAATATATATCCACATCATTATCATCCTTTTTTTCCATCTTTCCATATTATTCCCTTATCTCATTATCCCTTGTCATTGGTATCTATCTCTAGGATATCCACATGCGATCCAATATCATCCAATTCATCAATCTAAGTCCAAATCTAGTCATCCCATCAAATCATTGGTCTTTTTATAATCCTTTTTACAAGCCTTTATCACAATATAATCATCATCACCGAGATGTATCCTCCATATTCTCTATGTCTATACCGCATCTTATGATCACACCAACCCAATCTAATAATTCAATCACATCAACCAAATCCAATCATCCAATAAAATTAGTCTCATCCAAACCAATCCAATCAAATCTGATCTTCATCCACACTTAATCTCATATCACATTTTTTCCATAGCCTAGATCTTTTATGATCATCATCCTCTACTTTCTCTTTTACTAGATTGTGTCTAGAGTCAATCCATCTATCATTATGGTCTTATCACCTCAAGCCAAAGTTTTGGTTTATCTTGACCATGATTTTTCTTAAGAGCATCAACTCAGGTGATCAACCTATCACTATATCCATTAGAATTTTTAACTCATGTCTTTATATCAAGTAATCCTATCCAAACGAATAAATCCATCATCAAATCGATTGATCCAATTTGATTCTATCATCCTTCTTTCATCCTCCCTAGAGTGTGTACATCTTGTAAATCCTATTTTGTTTATTTCATCAGTCCTACATCTTCATCTAGGTTCATTTGTAAATACTTGTCCTTAGATCCTTTTCTTGCATCAATTAGTCATGTGTCATCAAAATAATGTTCCTTCAGCTGGTACTTCAATGATCATCCTCAAACATATTTTTCATGATTCCTTGTCTCGGGTTTCTTTTATCCTCACTTAGTCTCTCATCATACCACCATCAGTCTACATGGAATGTGTCCTTCCTCAAGTTAGACACATCATATCTATATCTGTCACTGATTCCTTTTAGCAAAATATATTTGATAGATTCACGTTGACATTGATTCTTTTGAATTTTTGTTTATCTTTTTTGGAGCCCTTTCATTTTATCTCCTCATGGTCACCACAATCCTTTATATCATGGTGTTGTATGAGTGATAAAACTTGAGGCATAATTTTGATTTTTCTTTTCTTTTTGTGTAGTTTAGGTGTGCTCCTTGTACTTCCACATGTGATCCCTGGGATCACATGGTGCACTAGGTCATATCAATTTCTTTTGGTTCTTCCAACACCATATCCACTAAATTCCTCTATGTCTCTTGCGTGATGTTGGTGTAACCTTTTTTTATTTTGTATTAGTCTTCTACAATATCTTTGATGAAGCTCAGGTTCTTCATACCTTTGCTAGTGACTAATATTGATAAATAAAAATAAGTGCTCATTACATTATAACCCATTTTCAAGGGTTCTCAAGCTCCATTATCATTTCGTTATCACTTCACTTGAATTCATCCATCATCTTTCCTTACCTAGTTTTGTTCCCTAATTAGTAATGAATAGGAGTGTGCACATGGGCTTGTAAGGAAGTTAAGTAGCGAAACAACTTCCTACACTAATTCTAAGGGGACAATAATGTAAAAAATTTCTCAGATCATTTTCACAGTTACAAAAACTTAACAAAAATAAAATAAGGATAAATAACATTCATACCACAACACAAAGATTTACGTGGGGAAAACCCTTTCGGGATCAAAACCCCACACTCCACAAGAAGCCCAATATATTATTCAACAATCAAGAAAATATTACAATATACTTGCAGAGAAAACTTCTTTCAGGACTATCACCGATCAGAGATCCAAAGGTATTTAGAAAGCTTTACAAATCTTACTCAAAACCCACATCTCATGCACCTACTATATAAGAGATAAAATACAAGAAACTACCAAATGGTATTACAAAACCATGGGCTAAAATCACCCCAAAAAGAGGTGCCCATCTTTTCTCCAATCAAAGATTCCCTATGATGTGTCAATACGCACACATGTGTAACTCCCTTTTACAACTCATTTACATGTTCAATGCATTTTTACATTTCCTATTTTAGGAGACCTAGCTTCTGGAGACCATAACTTGTGAACCGTGCACCCGATTGGCTATTATAACCCCATTTTGAAAATGCCATGAAGCGCTCTACAACTATGGAAGAAAATTACTATCCTGTGCAAAGTTTGAGCCCTTTTTGGAGCCTCTAAGGCCTTCAAAATTAATTTTGATGTATTCGTATGACCCTGTAACAAAACCAAAAACTTAATATCATCAAAAATTCAAAAACTTAATATCCTCAAAACCAGACATGATCTTGCCACGAAACTTTTACCGACATGCTTATATATCCAAAATGAACCTCCAAAAAAGAAATTGGAAAAATTTCGTGCTCAAATGAATCACTTACAAAAAATAGTTACCATATGTAACTTCAAGTTTGAGACACATTTTCTTAACAATCTCCCACTTGTCGAACACCTTGCAAAAAAGAGAAAAGGGAGTATCTACACCATCATTTAAATATTTGGGGTCGTGAGGCCCATAGAATATGAACACCATCTAAAATTCTCTGTACTCACAACCTTTGTTCACTAGTACAAAAATAGCAATATATGACTAAATAAACTACCACAAATTATAGATAAATGACCAAATTTGGTCACGTGATCAGTGGTAGTTTATTGCCGGTCATTTATCTCGTGACCAAATTTATGACTAAACTATTTTAGTCATTTATTTAGTCGTTTATTTAGTTATTTATTTAGTCATTTATTTGGTCATTGATTTAGTCATTTATTTGGTCGTTTATTTGGTCATTGATTTAGTCATTAATTTGGTCATTAATTTGGTCATTAAATTAGTCATTTATTTGGTCGTTTATTTAGTTATTTATTTAGTCATTTATTTGGTCATTGATTTAGTCATTTATTTGGTCGTTTATTTGATTATTGATTTAGTCATTTATTTGGTCATTAATTTGGTCATTAAATTAGTCATTTATTTAATCATATATTTAGTCGTTTATTTAATCTTATATTTAGTCATGTATTTAGTCGTATATTTAGTCATTTATTTAGTCATTAATTTAGTCATATTAGGGCATGATGGAATCGAACCACCATCCTCCTACTTGTAAAGTAGGTGCTCTACCATTGAGCTAGTACCCTTTAAAG
>MU226248.1:418060-430426 GCA_018584345.1 Thuja plicata
ACTATTTATTTAGTCATTTATTTGGTCATTTTACCTGATGACCGAATTGGTCATTTATTTAGTCATTTTACTCGATGACCAAATTGGTCATTTATTTAGTCATTTTAGTTGTGATTTTACCTGATGAGCAAATTGGTCACTTACTTAGTCATTTATTTTCTAAATATGATCAGTTTTGGTCATGTGACTAAAAATTTTAGTCACGTGACTAAAATTTTTAGTCACTTAGTCATATATTTGCCAAATTCTACTAGTGGTTGATGAATCTGCAACATTCAGCAAAGTCTCTACCCTAACTGGCTTCACCTTGCCATCCCAACTATATCTCTAACAAAATGATATTGAACATCAATGTGCTTTGTTTTGGAGTGAAAATTTATGTTCTTCACTTAGTAGATTGCACTCTAATTGTCACAATAGACTGTTACCTCTCCTTGTTGTATTCCAATGTCTAAAAAAATTCTCTTAAGCCAAATGACTTCTTTACAAGCATGAGTAGCTGCCATATACTCTACTTCAGTAGTGTCGATAAAGAAACCTCATCCTATTTCTTACTCATCTAACTAATTGCACCACCAAATAATGTAAACACATAAGCACTGGTGGATCTTCTACGATCAATATCACCTACCAAATCTGCATCCACATAACCATGAATATCAATGGAAATTTTATCTCCCATGATATTACCATGATAACATAAATAATATTCTAAGGTACACTTCAAATATCTGAAGACTCTTTTAACTGCATCCCATTGAACTCTACCAGGATTAGAATTATGTCTAGAAAGAACTCCCACTAGTTGGGCATGGTCTGGTCTAGTACAGACCATAGTATACATCAAACTTCTAACTGCATTCTAGTAAGGTACTCTTCTCATGTCTTCCATCTCTAATCAAGATGTAGGACAATCTAAAATAGATAATTTCATTCTGACTGTAAAGTGAACACATAATGACCTACAATCCCGCATGTTGAACCTTTGTAAAATTGAGTTCACATACTTACTCTAGTCTAGCCATAGCTTTATGTTAACTCTTTTAATTTCCATCCCAATAATGTCTTTAGTTGCACCAAGGTCTTTCATTTCAAATTTAATAGCAAGCCGAGACTTTAGTTCTATAATCACAACTTTCCCTTTACCAATGAATAACATATTATCATCATACAATGTAATGTATAGGAAATGACCACCATTATATTTATAATAAACACATTGATCTGATTTAGAACACTCAAAACCCAAACTCAACACATATGTATCAAATTTATGGTACCACATCCTAGGACTCTACTTGAGACCATACAAAGATTTCATCAATTTGTAAACCAAATTACTTTTACCTTTTACCACATAGTGCTCTAGTGTTGTCATGTAAATATTATCCTCCAAATTATCATAAAGGAAAGCATTTTTTAGATCCATTTGTTCAACTTATAAATTATAAGTAACAAAAATAGAAAGAAAAAATCAATGGATGTCATTTTTGCAAAAGGAGAGAATATATCACCATAATCAACACCCTCAACTTGAGAGTAGCTTTTTTCAATCATCCTTGCTTTATACTTCTCAATGCTTCTATCTGAGCCAATATTTTTCTTGAACACCCATTTTTAACCAACAAGTTTTTGTCCTTTAGGAAATATTACAAGATCTCATGTATCATTATTTTTCAAATCTTCCATTTCTTCATCCATAGAAATCTTCTAGGATTTTGCAACATCCATACCTAGTGCCTCTTCTACAGATATAGGTTCATCAAAACTAGTATTCAAGGAAAAAATACATCTCCATTCATCAGGTGAATACCTTACATGTGGTTGTCTTTGCCTTCTAGACCTTCGAACAAGCTGAGTTGGAGGTTCTTCCCCCTCTTATGAAGATTTAGAGCTAGATGAGATTTGCTCAAGTTCTTGTCCATCTTGGGACCTCGATTCAACTTTCTTAGGTGTAGAAGGAAATTGAATCACATCTTCCTTTTTATCCTTTTTAGTTTTTTTAGGTTGTAAAGTAACAAAGGAAAGCTTAATTTCTCTAAAAATAATGTGTCTACTATGAATTACCTTCTGTGCAATAGGTTCCCAAAGCTTGTATCCCTTCACATCATGATTGTAGTCGATGAAGGTACATTTCACAACCTTGTTCTCCAATTTTGTTTGGTTCTCCTTTGGCACATATGCAGATGCCTTGCAGCAAAAATCTCTAAGATGTCTCAATGAAGGCTTATGACCCGACCATGCTTCCATAGGTATTTTATCAACAAGACCCGATGCAAGAGACTTGTTAATCAGGTAGTAAGAAATGAAAACAACTTCCACCCAAAACCTTTTTTCAAGGCCAACATCAATCAACATAGTCCTACCCTTCTCCATCAATATTATGTTCATCCTTTCTCCAACTCCATTCTGTTGTAGAGAATACAAAGTTGTCTTTTGCCTCTGAATGCCACAATCTTTACAGAATCTATCAAAATAATCAGATAAAAATTCACCACTATTATCAATTCTCAAACATTTTATCTTCCTTCTAGTCTGTAATTCAACCATTTCTTTAAATTCCTTAAATCAAATAAAAACATCAGATTTACTCTTTATAAAATATACCCATGTCCTTCTTCTATAATCATCAATAAATGAAGCATAATATGTGGATTTTCCAATAGAAGGAACATCAATAGGACCAAACAAATCAGAATGAATAAGATCCAATAGACCACAAGATTTATGAGAACTTGAGTAAAACTTAACCCAGTTTTGTTTTTCATAAATGCAACGCTCACATAAATCAAAGTCAAGATTACAATAATTCAAACCTTTAACAAGGTTTTTCTTTTTCAACGTCCTTAGACCTTTTCTCCAATGTGGCCAAGTCTGTGGTGCCACAACATAGTCTTATCTACAGACATTTTATTTAGAATAAAAAACACCCTTAGGTACCAAAAATCCATTACCATTTTCTATAGGTGAAACTCTCACATTTTCAAATGAAGTATCTGTAGATTTTATCTCCACTGAAGTACTATTACACTCAATAGTGTATGTATCTATCTTATACAAGGTTTGATTTCTCACACCTCTAGAAACCACCATAACACCTCTCACAATTTTCCACCTTACATCAAAAAATACTGTCTGCATACCTAAATCTATCAGTTTGCTAACATACAACAAATTTTGTCTTATACAAGGGAGATGCAACACACCACTAACATTTCTTATTCAACCATCACGGAACCTGATTTTAACTTTACCATGACCAACAATATTTAAATTAGAATTATCACCCAGGTATACCTTATCTCCATCAAATTATTCATATTCAAAAAACTAATCTCTATTAGAGGTCATATGAAAGGATGCACCTAATTCAATTAACCATGCATCATCACATGCATGAGTGGCCAAAGATAAAATGAATGCATCACCATATTCCTTCTCAGACTTAGAATCATAATCAAATTTCTTCTTTTTCTTCTTCTTCTCTTCTTTATAGTCCTTAAAAATGTGACCAGGCTTACTGCGATTCCAGAAAATCACTTTAGGATTTCAAGGAGATTGAATCTCCCTTTGGATTTAGACTTTTTATGCTTCTCATTCTTCTTTCCTTTTTCCTTAGATCTTCCATGGGAAACTATAAATTCCTTGGTACTGATGGATACCTTCCTCCTCATCTCTTCAGAAAGAAAATAATTGACCACATCTTCCATCCTCAAAACAAAAGAAGTACTGCCAATAGACATAACAAGTGAATCTTATGTCGGGAAAAGAGAAAATTAGGATCTGACATTCTCCTCTTCATCCATTTTGACATTGACGGATGCCAACTGAGCCACCAATATATTAAATGCTTCTAGGTGGTCTATAACTTGTCCACTCTCCTCCATTCTCAAGGAATACAACTTATTCCACAAGAAAATATTATTTACTAAAAATTTTGCTTGGTACATCTCACCAAGCTTCTTCCAAAGATTCTTTTCAGAGGATTCTTCATGGAAATTGATTAGAATGGAGTTTTCAAGGCACAATTTGATTAGACCCTTGGATTTATGGTCTATAAAATCATATTTAGCAGCCTCATTTGGTTTTGTAGGTCTCATGACATTCGCATCAACAACATCCCACAGTTCTTGATCTATTAACAAATCCTCCATCTTTAGCTTCCACATTTCAAAGTTATTTCCTAAAAAAATTTCCATCTCTATCCTACCTAAAAAAATCTTTATCTATATATTCTTGCAGAAAGATCACAAAGTATCTTCTACACAAGCTCCCACTCAAATTTGGATTAGTTCAAAAAACCTAACAACCCACAAGTGAAAGCAAAGGTGATCAAGATGTGATACCACTTGTAAGCAAGTTAAGTAGCGAAACAACTTCCTACACTAACCCTAAGAGGAGAATAATGTAAAAACTTTCTTGGATAATTTTCACAGTTAAAAAATATTAATAGAAATAAACATAAGGATAAATAACATTCATACCACAACACAAAGATTTACATGGGGAAAACCCTTTTGGGAGAAAACCCCACACTCCAAAAGAAACCAGATGTATTATTCAGAAATAAAAAATATTTTATAATATACTTGGAGAGAAAGATTCTTTCAGGAGTATCACTGATCAGAGATCCAAAGGTATTTAGAAAGCTATAAGACTCTTTCTCAAAACCCCCATCTCACACACCTACTATATAGGAGATACAATACAAGAAACCGCCAAATGATATTATAAACCATAGGCTAAAATCTCCCCAAAAAGAGGCTCCCATATTATCTCCAATCAAAGATTCCCTATGATGTGTCAATACACACATCAACATGTTTAACTCCCTTTTATAGCTCATTTACATGTTCAATGCATTTTTACATTTCCTATTTTAGGAGACCAAACTTATGGAGACCATAACTTGTGAATAATGTACCCGATTGGCTATTATAACCCTTGCCACAAAGCACTCTGCAACATTGTTAAACTTTTAGGATAGCTACAAATGTAATAGCACTCTAAGTTGTATATTGTATGTGTTTTTCAAATGCAACAATCTCTCTTTCATTTATATTGTCAAAGAGGCTAGGAGAGACATGTCCCTTCATGGGACATGTCTATTCATTATAATTGTATTATATATACACAAATACAATATATTATTATTAATCAATATCAAAGTATTATATGTATTCTAAATTATCATACGACTCAAGCTACAAACATTAACAAACATGAATGCAAAAATTCCATCCAAGGAAATGTTTGACCCCTTTTTGGAGCCTCTAAGGTCTTCAAAATTGAGTTCAAAGTTTTTGTATGACCCCGTCAAAAAACTGAAAACTTATTATCTTTAAAACTAGACATGACTTGCTAGGAAACTTTATCATCATGCTTATATATCCAAAATGAACCTCCATAAAAGAAATTGGAAAAATTTCATGCTCAAATGATTGACTTACAAAAAATAGCTGCCATATGTAACTACAAGGTTGAGACACATTTTCCCAACATGTCTTGTGTCTTTCTCTCTGCTAGAAAAATGTTTCTTTTGAGATGTTGCTTGGGCCTCCATTTCTCATTCACCCTCTTGAGGGGGCATCACTAACTCCTTTCATTGTCTTTGATCGCCTACCTTCTTTTTCTAGTTCATCTAGGGCATTTTAATTCTTCATTTTGTTTGTGTTTCCTATGTCTCATTATTCTTCACACTAACACTATTCTAGCGCTACTGTGAAGAGGGAAAAAATGTAGACACCTAAATTTGATTAATTACACTAATTTAATTTAGTTAGCCTAATTAGATTTATTGTGTCTTCTCATAAGAAACGAAGTTCTCAGGTGATTATAGGTCGAGAAATTCTAGAATACCATTTTTGGTAGAATAATGGGAGGAACCCATTGAAGGACATATTTTGGGGTTGCAATTGGAAGAAATGTTTCATTTCCAATTCAATTTGTGCAAGAAAACCATTACATGCTTGGTAGGTTCATAATGTCTTTTCCCCCAAAGATAGTTGGGTAAACTTTCTGTCCCATATTATCTCATCTTTTCTTTCCAATGTATATGATCTACCACAATCTTGGTCTACTCTCAAATTTCTAGCTAAGAGTGTGATCAAACAAAAAAATTGAATGGATAAAAAAATTACCAAAGGGCTTCATCAGTATGACCTTTGGCTGGGAAATATTTCGTGGGTAATATTTTTCCTAGAAAGCAATTGCAATACGATGAAAATTACATATCTCTATTTAGCCATATTAAGTGGCTTTTGGTTTCAATGGATATTACTCCTTTGCAAGAAGTTTTACCTTCCCTCCATTTGGAACTGGTTATTAAATCCAAATCCCTAGCCTCTACTCAAGAAATTCTTCACCTTTTGAGTCATCTATCTTCTAATTCTGGAGGGTTCAAAGAAACTATTTCTCCTCATGTTTCATCATGGGTAAGTGAAGGGGCCTCTAGATATTTTTGTAATGTAGCTTGGGATGAAAATTTACCTGCTCTTCAAATTCAAGTTGATGCTTCTTGGGATTCTCCAAACCTTCCTCCCTTGGTTGAATTCTATGAGTCTCGATAGAGTGTTAACCCTATTGGAAATGAGAATCTGGTTCATAGTACAGATCAGTTAGATCCAATGGATGTGGACTTAAATTTCCATATGCTCTTATGAAACATTTTTGTCTTGTGTAAATTATAGAATTGACTCTATATTTTGGTGTTCAAAGTTTTTCTGGTGGTATCTGCAAAGTATCAAGCTTATACAGGGTTTGGTGATCAATATGTTGAGTGACTACAAGGTCATGGCTTTGAGGACTTGCAATACTTTTGTCTAATTCTTGATGCAATTGATAATCCTTTTTTTTAATTTGCAATGTACTTCACAGATTATTCTCCAAATAATTATTCTGTTATGGGCCAACACGATGATAAAAAAATTTTGATAGCAATGACTTTTGTTTTCCCCCCATTGGCTGGAAGGTTTCTTTTACAAGAAGATATTAATGATCAAAAAGGACATGTTGTGCTCATCAGTTTTAAATTTTGTTGTGTTCTTCCACTGGGATTATCTTGTATTATTGTGTGATCATAGAGACATGTTCTCTAATTGAGGTATACTATATATGCTATGTTTCTTTTTAAGGGAGCTTTTACAAACTATGCCATTTGAAAATATATTGGCTCTCGACATAGTTTTGTAGGAAAAATTATTGTTCTAAGAGGATTATGCTTCTATCCCTCTTCTCTTCTGTAGTCTGGTTTAGCTATTAGGGATTCTCTTCTATTATTGTAATTGAGCGAGGAAATAGGGTTTTCTTGCTAGTTCTTTCCCTATTGAGCTCTTGAACTAGTTTTTAATTATATATATAGAATCCCTAAGCTAAATTAATCTAATTAATTAAGCTATACCTTTATTAATTAATTAATGGAAAACCATAACCCATTTAATTAATTAATTACCCCATTTCCTTTATTAAATAAAAACAAATTAATAATTTGTCTTATTTAATTATTTTCTTTGCCCTTTTTCTCTTTTCTCCAAAACTAAATTAATTTAAATAATTAATTCATTTTTGTCACATGTCTCCTAACATTAGCCATACACTTTAACCAAATCCTCCAAGCTAAACTACTAACTAACCCTTGATCCCAACCGACCTTATCTCTTTAACCTCCCTTTAACGCCCAACCTACTAACTAACCCACTAACTAACTCAAAGTTAAAACCAACCTTATCCTTTTAACTTGACATAAAACCAAGATTATCCTAACCTCCCCCTTATGTGTGCACATTCCTATTTTTATTAAATAGGAAAATAACTCTCATTTTTGGTGGCATCTCTCCGAATTGGACACCTAGCCTTCCCTCCACTTGTCATCCTTTGAGATTCCACTTGTCATTTATGATGACAAGTGTCTCATTTTGGATAACCCTCAACTTGCACACAAAATCCTATTTAAACCCCTCCATTTCCTTCACAATTCATCCATTTTCATGCATAGTAATTAAATAATACCAATTTTTTTACTTATCTTAGCATCTGTAATTGCATCATTTACATCCATTTTTAGTATCATCTTAGCATAATATCACTCATCTTAGGATCATTTCCATAGTTTCATCCTTATTATCAAGCCTTCATTATCACTATTTTCATAATCATGGAGCTTATTGAGCACTCTTGAAGACCCATTTGTGAGCACACATATCAAACTACCAAATCAATGATATATCCTCAATAAAGGAGGCTTAGGAGTTTGCATTTATTTATATCTTATTTTCTTAATCAATCTTCTTTTAACATCTAATCTTTGAGTGTTTGCATTAATAACATATCTTGGATTTCTAGATTAGACTTTTAATCAGTTATCTAGCACACATTTTATTGCACACAACTGCTAACCACATTTTGGAAATTTTCTTTCCTTTTTAGGTTTCTATTTAGCATATAAATGTCACCAAAACACCTTATGTAGTCCATGTTGACACAAGTGACTTTAAAGGACCAAAATGACTCTATTGAGTCTTAGGTAGCTCATATGGCCAATATATATGACCCGGTGAAAGATAAAGATTGTACAACACAAGCAAAAACTGAAATTTTACATTCACAACTATCACTACTTTAGGATCAAAGAGACAAAATAAAAAAGTAGTTTGGAAATATTTAAGAGAAGTGGTGAACTAGAAACTAAACTTTCCGCCTTGACTATTTTCCTATCTAATGCAAAAAATATTGATCAAAAGACAAAGGTTCCAAACACAGTGGATGAATTAGAGGACTTGTACATTGAATTTAAATGTCAGAATCACATCATATCTTTGGGAAAAATATAATGGAATACTGTTAGGATTTAGGTGACATCAACCTTGTAAATCCTTAATTTATTATTTTCCTAATATCTTTTGTAATTTTCTCATAAGAGGTTAAATTGTTAAACCTTTAGTGGTGTAAGAGACCATGTAAAGGAAAAAGTTACTTTTACCATTTGTCATCTAGGAAAAGAACAAATATCTAGGAATCCCTCTTGGAATCATCTATTTTGAGGTTTTTTTTCATTTGAGAAGGGTTTTAAGAGCATCTATGATAGTTATGACAACTTTCATAAGATTCTATGACAACACATATGACATTTGTGGAAAATTTCTTCCATAGGTGGACTCTCATGAGAGATACCTTATGACAACTGTAAGAGCATCTGTAGAAGGATATTCTTGGGGGGTGGGACTGAGGTTTTCCTAGGTGGTTTTATTTCCTATTATTTTTTGATACTACAATGGTATTCATCCTCACAAAATCCTATAAATTGGTGCCTTGAGCTAGAGTTGTTTATTCAATCTTGTTCAATTTCTAGGTTTATGAGTACTATTAGATTCTAAAGAGGTCTAAAAATAAGTGTATTGTTTTTTTATTATAATATTTTTGTTTTATTCTTCATTAGATTAGTAATTTACTTGCCTATATTTAGGTGGTGGATTTTTTTTATCTGTACTATCCTAAAAAGTAAGCGCTTAATTTGTGCTCATTTTGAGACCATTTTGAGCCTACTTTAGTGTGTTTCTTATGGTAGGACCTCATATTGTACTTAAATGCATATTTAATTCAAATATAGGTCCTCCTTCTCCCTCAATCTTGTTTAAACTCAAGATTGGCTCTAACTTCCATGTACGATTTTCCATTTTTCCATCCAACCATATAGTTCATTTTTTTTCCTAGGGTCTATACATGTATTTTTGGATTTGAGGATTGTTCATAATCTCTTGATAGGTTGTTATTTTAACCACACCTTCTTGGAAAGCTCCATGATATCTTGGGAAATTCTGAGGCATTTTTTACTTGGACTAGGTGTTATGCCCTGCATACCCATCCCTAGATTTTTGTAGGCAAAATGTTGGGTCCCCCCTTTTCGCTTTTGCTCTTGCCTTGTTTTCTTTGTTTCCCCTCCAGGATTTTCTTCTGTGAGGGTCGTTCTTCTTTTTCTTTTTTCTTCTTGCATCTCCCAAACCCCAGTCCTGGAGTTTGTTTGTTTGTTCTTGAGTTGGCCGGATTCCAAACTCTGGGATTCTCTGCCATCATGTCTTCTTTTGCGAGAAGGTGTGGCTGCATGGAATCCCCAGGCCCAAAGTCTGGAAGTTTGCTTGTTCCAGAGTTTGAGAAAAGAATGCAACACTTTTTACCCTAAGGGTATAAAAGAAGGTTACCTGTCATTTTCACATTTACTGTGATCAAATATTTAGAGCGATTCAAAGTGATTAAGTACAGATTTCTTTGGTGATTAACATCGACTAAATAAGTGATTTGTAGTGCTTGCTCATGGTGGTTTGAAGGTTAGTTTGTTACAAAGTGCCTCCCATGCTCATCTTTCTTGCATTCCCCTGTGTTCCCAGGTAGGCTTTTGGCTTTTCCCTTTTTGGTTTTCTATTTTTTTAGTTTTTGTTAGTTTTGTTAGGTTTATGTTTTGTTTCACTTTCTTTTTTTGTCTCTCATTATGTTTTCTATCACCTCCCATTGGTGGTTTGGCTCTGCCAGAGGGTTATCTGCCCTCTGTGCAGCTATAATAGTATGTACACATTGTAGGTTTCTATGTGAATACCTGTGTCTCTGTATATCTTCGTACGTTATGTAAATATCTCTTTGTACATTTATAAATGTCTGTATATATGTCTGTTTTGGACAGCCTGCTAGTCATGCTTTGGCCCTCGTGTGTGCTTCGGCTCTATCTGTACATTCTTTGTCTAATCTGAAGTCTGCCTAGTGACAAGCTCATCACGCTCCATGCATTGAGAGCCCCATTTTTTGATCTCATCTGAGAGAGATACCACCTGGTTCAGACTCAGCTCCTTGCTGGTTTGAGCCATGGTGGTTTTCTCTCTCCTCCGTCAAGTCAATCTTAATGATGGGTTAGATTTCCCATGCAAGAATTCAAGTCTGGCCCAAGTGGCATTCATTTCTTCACATATTCAGATAGTTTTCAGTGTTAATGCCATTACTCCCATCATTCCATGGCCATGTGACATCCTACGCCAGCCTAGTACAACTTATTTCTAGTCTTTTTTATAACAGATAGTTTCCCAGACTTTGGACCCAAGTCCCTCTATAGTCATTTCATTTTCATCACATGAAGCTAGAATCCTTGAGAGCCTGGGTAGTGGTCAAATTCTAAGTTGTTCTAATATATATCTTTTTCGGGTTTGACTAGAACTAACATTCTTTCAGGAACAGATGTGAAGTGGTGGTGAAAACCTCTGAAGTCTGGAACAAAAGTTATGTTTTATATATGTACTAATGTTCGTCTTGCCTTCCAGGTTGTCAAAATATCAAATTCATCTATCATGTTAGAGGCATCTGCATCCTCTCCACCTGGGATTCCAGAACTTCCCACCACCACTGCAACCAGGGTAGTTGTTAGGTCAAAGGTCGAGAAGGCCTTGGAGAAACTCGCATTGACTATGAAATATCTTAAGGAGGACACTATTCTGGGATCAAAGGTTGATTCCAAAGATAAATGGATCACCAACACAAGTGTGAGAATGTGGGCCGAAATGCAGGCCCTAGTGAAGATGATGTACATTCAACGCACCACCGGAGATCCATTGGATATCAATGTGGCCAACTCTGAGATTCTTAAGGCTGCTTGTTTCCCTTGCTCTGTGCAAGCTCCGGATCTCATCCTCACTCTAGTAGAGCACTAAAACTCATTCATCTGGGCTATCATGGTGGCTTCCCAAATCCCAACTGGATATCCAATGCCTATGGTGTCTCTGGATGCCACAAATTTTTAGGCAGGGCTAGGGATTCCCCAATTCGATGATGCAGTGATACTCACTCGGTCTTTGGCCTTGGAGGAATTTCAGAAGTTGGAACTCATGGCCCGATAGTACCTCAAAAACAACTGGCTGAAGACACCAAAGAAAGACTCCAAAAAGATGAAACTGGAGATCCCCCGGACCGAATTTAAGGAAAGCATACAGATGGGGATCATCACATTATGCATGATCTTTGGACAGCCCCATGCCCAAGAATTCTTGGCATGGATGTATTATTTTCTACTCGGCATCTCTTCTGGTGAGCAGTACTTTGATTGGACCACCATCATTGCCAATCATGTTGACTCCCAACTTCTCCATGTCCTCCAAGTCCCCAAGTTCTACATGACATCCTATGTCTTATGGGCACTATCACAACAATGCCCCATCACCAATGGGTTACTTACAATGATTTTTTTAGTGGCTAATATTCGCCAATTAGCTAATTTTTGAAATTTGAGAATCCAAATTTGGCTAATAATTCAAGATTTAAGGCGACCTAAATCGCCAAAATTTTACAAAATTTTATTTTAGAAATATTTAAATCGCCAAATAATTTATTTTATTA
>MU226248.1:430536-453515 GCA_018584345.1 Thuja plicata
TATTAGTTGTCATTATTGATTTAAAATATAATCTAGTGATCTTCATTATATTCCATGAGGCAAAAATGTTACTATCTTATTTGTAACGCTTATCGGGGCTAAGATTTCCTTTGGATTGTTGATAAATTAATGACACTGGAGAAATTTTGGGTCCTATTATAATAATAAAAATAACGATACATTTATCTCATACAATACAATGAGGATTATTTGATTATATTTTAAATAAATGGTAGCAACTAGATACTATAGAGTTACCTTAAACCCATCAAATATTTTCATAGTTAGCCTAATAATTTTCTATAAGAACTCTTTTTTATTTAAATATAATTATTTTCCATGGTCATTAATGAAATTTTGGTTATTTCTTGAGATTCACCAATATTTTCTACAAAAAAAATTATGATTAAAAAATATTTGCCAATACAAATAATTTGTTTTCCCAAAAAATTGAGAGATTCGCCAATAGGAATTAATTTAAAATAAAAATAAAATGAAAGATTCACTAGAATTTTATATATTTTTCTAGAGTGGGGTTTCTTAAATTTATCCCTGGTTACTTACAGCAAGCGTGCTCGAGATTGGCCTAGGCTAGAATGCCCCATGGGATTATTTTCCGCAGATCTAGTGGGAGGCTAGTTTCCTCAGCTTCTGCCGAGTAAATGATGCCTTCATTTACTACAACCTCATCACACCTACTCGGGACATCAGATACCAGCTCTCTAAGGAGGCAATGGATTTGGTCAGCTCTTATGGCCATTATTATATCCAGTTTCAACAACATTCATACATTCAGGTTACAGGCTTCTCTCGAAAACCCTACTTATTACCCAAACATTGTGGGAATAAGATAATCCTTTTAGAATTTTTTAGATAGATCCTAGAGCTACATGCCCTCTTTATAGTAAATAAATTCACCAATGTCCCATTCCCAATCACTTGTGGTAATTACTCCTGCAGCCTAATTACAGCCAAGGAGGCCGATAACGAACTAAAAAGTCTGGGGCTGGCAGAATTCTACCTGGAGCAGAATAAATTTGATCCACTGGGTAAGATAGCGTTGGCGCTTCCCCAGACCGCCCCTCCACATGACCTTCACATTGAAAATTTTTGGGAAGATTGTCAAGATGACTTTGAGGTCCAGAACTAACATTACATCTAGATGAATCAAGGCATCATGAAGCGCCTTAAGCTTTGAAAGTTCCCTAATAGTTTTTTAGACACCGGGTCTACAGAAGACCCATAGTATAAAGAGAAGGGGATAGATAAAATAGCCCTCCCTCCTATAAATTGGGATGCACTAGAGGGGCCTACAATTGAGGACATCACCAACGATGTCATTGAATGCAGTCATGTGTATTTTCAGAGGGTGTGTCCAAAGAGCACACAAAAGGCCGGCCCGCTTGTACAAGGTTCAATTTCCGGGGCCAAAACCTCCTCGCAGGGTGAGGATAGAGGAAAAAGGAAGATGAGGACCCTGTACCAATTTTCATCCATAGTCCCCATAGGGGAACAAATGCAACAAATGCTGGAAGCCTCCCTGCAAATGAAAGAAAACTTAATCACCTAGTTGACCACCCTGGCCATTATGACCAGACATGTCCGCCATCCCACTTCCCCTTCACTTGCAGCGTTGATGGTCCGAGCAACAGGGACTAGGGCGGAGGAAGAGCGGGCAGCCATGGAGGATGTAGGGACCCCTTTGGTAACTAGGAGGAAGAAGAAAAAGACAAATAATCCTTAGCTAAAGGTGGAGCTGGAGCTTTGGATGCCTGGCATCCCTAAAATTCAGATTGTTTCATCAGACTCCCGGAGCTGGACAACCAACCCAAAGATCCCTTGGAGACCTCCCCTCAGCATGATGAATTCAATGACCTATTTGGGACAGATGAACTGGTGAACTTACAAGGGGATCTCAGGAAGGCAGTAGAAGAGATAGCTACCCAGAAGGAAGTGGTGATCCCTCTTGAGAAGGAAACTCCAGAGAAAGAGGCTACAGCAGAGCAGGAAGTCTGGGTGGAACCAGGAAAGGGGTCAAAATAGATAAATGTCTCCAATGTTTTGGAGATACAAGTTTCAGAGACTGACACCACAGAGGAAAGGCAAGTACAGGATGAACAGTCAACATCTGCTAAGAGAACCAAACCTATGGGAGCAACCGTAACCTCAGTCACCATGCTCCAGACGCTGGCTCTGAAGAAGGAAATGTGTGGTGAGGTGATCCCAGTGGCCGCATGAGAAAACTTTGGCCAGATGCCTTAGCCACCTTCTATAGATACTCCATCAAAGGAGAAAATTCCAAGAGAAGAGGCCAACGCAGGAAAACAAAAATAGCAACAACAACAACAACAAGATGAGGGGCAGAACCTAGGGAATACAAATGGAGAATTTGATGCTTCTAAAGACACAGACACTAGGGTAGACGATCCCAATGCCACTAAGGTGGATGATTCTGGTGGTTTGAAATATGTAGGGAAAGAGTCTGGAGAGGCTAAGAATATCGGGAATGCACAACAAAAACCCAGCGGGGGTTTATAGGATCAAACTCTAGAAATAAGGCCACCCCTACCCCCACCACAATGGCTGGTAGATTAGAGAAAAATGAAGGCCTCAGCACCATCCAAGGCCCATCTCTCCTTGGAAGAGATGATGGCACAAGCATAGAATCCCCCCAAGGCAAAGAAAGAGTGGAAAGTTGATACCCTCCGGACTGGGCCAGGCGGAGACATAGTTGTGGTAGTCATAACACCTCCCCCAAAGGAAAATGAGGAAATGGAAAAGACTAAAGATTATGAAATCACGAAGATATCTCTGGGGAAGAGGGAAAATTAGGGTAAATTGGACCTGCTAAAATAAGTAGCTAAGGTGGTAGAAACCCGCTACAAAAAGGAAGCCCAGAAGCTCAAGGAAGAGAAAGAAAATAATGCAAATCTTGTTGGGCTATTAATAGAACTTATGCAACCCATCATTTTAATCCCCATAGAAGCTTCCACATCTAGAGCACCCCTCCCACAGGGTGATATAGATGTGATAAGGAGAATAAATAAAAATGCATAGGCAGTTGATGCATGGGTAGCTGAACAGGTTGGAAATGTCCAACATTTCCTAATGGTTACACTCCCCGACCTATACACAGTCAAAAATGTGTTGCACTAGGATAAAAATTCCATTTCTATCTAGGAAGGGGAGATCGAGAAATATGAGGCTTAGATAGGTGAGCTAGGAGAGCTCATGGGTCTTGGTGAGGAAATTGTCACCGAGGCCAAAATTTTGGGAGAAGAGTCCTTTGACTTCGTTCAGACCCAGCACTCCAGACTTGACCTCACATTGGAGGTAACCAAGAAACTGGTAGGGGCCCTGCGGGATAAAGTTCTAGAGATTGATTATTCTTTGAATTTGTACAAAGCATTCATTATAAGGGTTTCAGGAGTTGATCCCTTTAGTACCAAGACATGTACTCCAGAGGAGTACATTGTAGGAAAATTTGACAAGCTGACGGAGGCTCGATACAGTCCCCAAAGGGAATGGATGGAGCATTGATGTCATGTATATCTCAAATGGTGTTTCAGGGTCATGATGCTACAAATATGGCTACAGAATTCAAGGTGATAATTCCAGATTTGGGCAAACAGGTGGAGGCGGCCAAGTACCATTGGGCCGGCCTCAAGGACATCAATGAGGATGGGATCACACAACTCTTAGAAAAGTTCAAGGGTGGTAAGGAGCAATAAGGTTCTTCAGATTTTGGAGATTTCAACCAATAGGGTACATTCTTTCATTCTTTGAGCGCAAGCTCCCAGATCTAGCAATTTTGTATTCTTTCAGTGACGCGCGTCCAGGCTCCTCAAAGCCAATCGCTCACTATCAAGAAGTTAATAAGGGAGTCAGAAAGTAGGTGACCCCAACAAGGCACATCGGCTCAGGAAATGGTTCTGACAGATGGTCTTCCCAAGGTGCCACCCCAGCATTGAACACCTGGCACATCGGAGATAGTGAGCCATTTTTACATTGATGAGGCATGTAGCCTCAATTCCCAAGGGATCATATTTCTTCTATTCTCCCTCTAGCTCTCTCTTCAAGGCCAGTTCTTCCATACCTCTTTTCTTGTCTTATTCTTCTAACATGTCAGACCTCTATTTTTCTCAAGGTTGTTGTAGCATGGTGCAGGTAGTACCAGCCACCAGAAATTGTATTTTATTGATTGGGTGTAAAGATGAGTTAGGTTAGTTTTAGGGCAAACTTGTGTATAAATAATAAGTCCGACCTCATTCTAATGGTCGACGAAATTGACAATTTTACAGTCAATAGCTATAGAATTTTCAGCTTTCATTTCTGTAGTTGCAGAGCTCAATGCTCCTTAGTCTTTAGAAGTTCTCAATAGATAGATTCTCCCCTAGAGTTGTTGATGTACTCACCAATGATGTTGGAACACCATTAATGAAGAAGGATTCTTGCAATGTTGTTGTTGGTCTCTTGATCTATGAGTTAAGACTATTTTGTGATGTATGTTTCTTATGTCCCTTGCTCTAATGTTTTAAGTAGATTAACGACCTTCTTTTCCCCTCACTATTGAATAAGTATGAATTGATGGTTTTGCACGCATTCAATATTTTAGTGTAACATGTTAGAGCATGGTTTAATGTTTTAAATGTATTTGCATGACTATAAGTAGATGGAATACTTCTAATCCTGGTGTATCTTTTGAAGTTTCTTTGATAACCCAAAATCTTGCAGGAAACCCCACTTCACTGAAATCCTCGGAGAAGATGAGCCAAGAAAACCAGCTATCCCCCTGAACAAAATAGTCACAATGCCCAACTTAGCTCCCGCACTATCGAGACCTGAATCTCACGTGCTTGAAGGCTCATAGAATCTTATTTCTCTAGACAACCTTTATAGGAAAAGTTGGCCAGTACTCTGGTACCTGGTGACAACTTATATCTGTTGGTGGACCGGTCACAAAGTCCCATCAACACTAGGTTGGTTAGGTCAAGCTTGTGCGGGACTAGGTCGGCCAAGTCGACCTTGTCCTAGTGTTTTGTGCTCAAAATTGTCCCAGAGCCCAATGAAGGGATTCTCTTCTAGGGTCTAAAATTAAAATCAGAATGGATGAAATTTGAGCCCTAAAATGTGTATAAAATAAGACCTCTTTCTCTCATTTTCACATCTACAATCTATACACATATACATGCAAGATATCATACTTTCATTGTGCATTCAAGAGATTTAAGTGCAAGCAAGTATCCATTAGTGAAGGCACCCATCATCAATTATTTCAAGTATTCATTTCCCTCATGCATGAAAGGCATATCCTTCCATAGATATAGCTTATTTTCCCCATTGAAGGCCAAGAAAAGTAGTTTTCAATCAAGGAGGGAGAACTACATCATCATCATCATCTTCTTCTTCTTCCCAACATTGTGGAGAATTAAAACATCTAATACATGAGGTTTTGTCTTACATAATTTCCTTTTGGTTTTTATGTTGATTCAAAGCTATCGCATCAACATACTTGATCACATTCTAAGAGACATTTGCATCCACATGGTATTGATGACATGTAACTGATTGAATGTTTGAAGATGTTAAGTTGATCACTAAAATGAAGAAAAATAATGCAAGACATTAAATCAGTTAATGGATTTTATTTTCATTGATGTCAACTTGATATAATCTGATCGGTTATATTCAAAGTGTCAAAGACTTCAGAGAATTAGAGAGTAAAAGATTATGCTTTTAGTAATGCATAAAAAGACCAGCATTCACTAAGTGACTTCAAACATCGACGGCTAGTGGAAAATGAAGGACAGAGGTAACCAAAAGTTAAGTCACAATGATTCCTGAGAAAATAGACCAACAATCATTACCAAAGAGTAGGATCACAAACATTACTGACGGCCAGTATTATAGTGTTAACCGACGAACAAAACTTTGTAGTAAAGCCTGAAGGACAAACTACCCCAACAGACAGACAACACTGATGGAGAAGCCCAAGGAAAATTGAAGTGTTGACTGAAGCTTTAAAAGAGTTAAAATAGAGAAGTTAACTCGAGTTTGGAAATGAAAAAATATCTAGCTGGCAGAGCTAAAGATAGACTTAACTGGTTGTTGACATTGTTTTAATTGACAAGTTAAAGCTAGAGATAAGTAAAAGATTTAAATCTATTTTATCTAGTTGGAAAGAAGATTTCTATGAGATAAAACAAGAGTTATGCTTTAAGTCAAGATTGGCTAAGATTGCGGATCATGCCAAGAACAAGATAATCAAGAAAAGAGAAACAATAATATCATGTATATAAAGAGACAAATTAATTCATTATGAATAAAGGGGAGTGAATGAAAAAGAAGGATGTTGAAGAGAAACTGATGAAGAAAAACTTCATACAGTCCTGATCAATCAAGCTAAGGAAAGAGCTAAATATTTCTATAGACACCGAGAAATAGAGAAGAACAGAATCACTGAGAAGAAGAAGTGGAGCAAAGGTATTGAAAAGATATATTGATCAGAATAGTTTAATGAGCTTACAATAGATCAAAAATTTGCAAGTATAAGTTGTATATGTGAATAGATCATTTACTGTTTCAGTTTAACCATTGATTTAGAAAGTCTCTCAACCAAGTAGGATTTGAAGATCCTCTCTATATTGAGATACATCCCAAGGAGTATCATAAAGTTTGATCATGAAGATAGCATGAGACCAGATACCATTTGACAAACTACAATGGGTTTGTTCATAGAAGTTAGCATAGAGATGCCCGATATAAAGTGAACAGCTAAATCCTGTAACAAGGTCACACCTAACAGTGTGTTTGTAACCTTTAACAGGGTTGGCTCTTCACCGATCTCACTTCAGAAGAGTGAAAATTTTGGGTTAGTGGTCCCAAGTGGTTTTTCCATTAACAGAGTTTCCACGTTAAAAATCCATGTGTCAATGTGTTTATGAGTCATTACTTTAGTGTTTTTTATTACACATAATGAATCTAGATTGATCGGTATACACTAAGCAATTTACTATTTTTTTGGTAAATGAAAGACTACTATTTAGTAAACATTAAGGATAAGGTTTAACAGAGAACTCTGAGCAGTAGTTATTTGATATGATTATTTAAAGGCATACCTCTTGTAGTACTGAAGACAACTAGAAGCTTAATATTGTGGTACTAAGTTTTTGGGTTGATTAATTGGAATATTTTTTATGCAACTGATTCACCCCCCTCTTAGTTATTCTAAAAATTGGTATCAGAGCTTGTGTTCTTAGAAATGGATTTTAACAGCTCAAGCAAAAGATCACAAGATGAACAAATGAGATGTGCCCAATTTGAATAAAGACAACTTTGCATCATGGCAAAGAAAAATAAGACTCCACCTATCAGGTATTGGTAATGATGTTACTCAACACCTTGATACTGAATATGTGTTGCCTACAGGACCTCATACTCTTGAGAAATTAAGAGAAAAGAATGATCATAATTGCATGATGATAGAACTTGCCTCCTCACTCTTCGATGTTGAGTTTGAAGATCTCAAAATCTGCACCTCTGCAAAGAAAATGTGGGATAAATTGAAGCTGGTACATGGAGGAGATGATAATGTACTAAGAGCCAAAGAAAAAAACCTAAGAGGAAGGTTTGATGAACTAAGGATGAAAGAAGGAGAAAATATCACTCAGTATAGCTATAGAATAAAAGAGGTAGTCAATGCTATTCGAGGGATTGGAGTTGTACTTGAAGAGGAGACAGTGGTAAGTAAAATCTTAAGAACATTACTGCTTGTATATGCTATTAGATTCTCTTCTCTACAAGAAATGAGAGTAGTTGAAAACAATACAGTTACTCTAGATAGTCTTATTGGTAGACTGATTTCATTTGAAATGAATAACTTTGATAATAGTGTCTTACCATCTATAGAATCTCCATTCAAATCTTCTTTGAAAATAAGTAAGTCAAGTCATAGACACACTATTAGGAATGATATTGAAAGTTATAATGAGGATAAAGGACTTGATGAGATTGAAGCAATAATGGAAAGAAGATTGCAGAGAGGCAAAGGTAGATACAAAGGTAAATTACCACTTGTATGTTTTAATTGTAAAGAGGTTGGACACTTCGCTGCAAGATGTCCTAAAAGAAGAAAAGATGAAAAAAGTAATAACAGAACTTATGAAAAGAATTTTGACTAAGGTGATAACAGAGATTACTAAAGAAACCAAAAAACTTAAAGAAGAGACACCCGAGACTACAAGGACAAAGGAAAGAAATCTAGTTACCTAGCTAAGAACATAGATGATAACACTGACACCGAATCTGAAGAAGACATTGAGATGGTATTTGTATCCATGAAAGATGATTTAGACGAAGAAGAACAAAGGTATGTAGAAACTGCACTCATATCTAATGTTAGTAAGAATGATGTCTGGATCATAGATAATGGCTGCGCTCACCACATGACTGATGATAAATAAAAGTTTGAAACTTTTGAATACTATAATGGTGGTTCAGTAAGAATGGGTAATGACACACCTCGTCCTATTGAAGGTAAAGGAACCATAATGTTGAATAACCTGATCAAATGTGAAAATGCTTACTAGGTAAAAGGGCTGAACTATAATTTGTTAAGTGTTTCATAGCTGACGAGTAGCATTTGAGAATAAGAAGGCAAGTATATTCAATGAATGAAGAAGGTTGATTGGAACTGGTGAGAAGACAAAGGGTAACCTTTTCTATCTTGATGACATTAACACCACTTGTTTAATGGCTAGAAACAAAGACATATGGTTGTGGCACAAATGATTGTGTCATGTGAATTTTGACAACATGATAAAGATGAGAAATAAAAGAAAAGTCAGAGGCTTACTGAGCATGTTAAAGCCTGAGCATATCATGTGCAAGAAATGTCAAAAAGGTAAGATGACAAAGTCTAGTTTCAAGAGTAAAGCCCATACATCTAATGCAATTCTACAATTAGTCCATATTGATCTATGTGGACCCATGAGGACAAAGAGTTACTACGGAGATAGGTATTTCATTCTCTTTTTTGATGATTATTCTAGAATAATGACAATTTTGTTCTTAAAAGATAAATCACAAGCATTCAAGATAATGAGAATGGAATTAAAAGATAGGTTTCTACACCAAGAACACCAAAACAAAATGGAATGGCTGAGAGGAGAAACAGATCAATTGTTGAATTTGCAAGAACATTCATGATTGAGAAAAGAATCACTCAAACTTTCTAGAGGGAAGCTATCAGCACTACTGTCTACACATTAAACAAAGTACAATTTAAGAAGGACACAAAGAAGACACCCTGTGAGATTTGGTATGGTTACACACCCAATGTAAGTTACTTCAGAATCTTTGGTAGTTAATGATATATTTTGAAAGATGATAGAAATGGAAAACTTGACTCCAAAAGTGATGAAGGTATCTTTCTAGGGTATTCCACCAAAAGCAAGGATTATAAATGTCTTAACAAGATCATTGAAAGTGCAAATGTAAGAATAGATGAATTTGTAGAAAATAATGATAAGGAAAGAAGAAAAGAACTAGAAGACTACAACAGGTTTGTTTACACCGAAGAACCTGACACTCTATCAAAGCAGTTGTGTATCGCTCTCGAGCAACAAAACATTGCAACCGAGCATCAAGGTGCAATTACTAAAAATTAGGATAATACTCAAGATGATGTACCGAGCGATGAAGATCATAATGAAGTTCAAGAAGATGACTAGAATGATGGAAAAAGAGCTGGACCAAAACTTGCCAAGTATGTCAGAAGACATCATCCATAGAATCAAATCATAGGAGACAAGAAGGTTGGAATGAGAACAAGAAGTAAGTCACTAAACACTAAATGTTTACTTTGTGATTTTGAGCCTAAATCTGTTAATACTGCACTTGAGAATGAAGAATGGGTCAATGCTATGAATGAAGAAATAGAATTGATTGAGAAGAACAATATATGGACACTAGTACCAAGACCTGATAACAAGAATGTCATCGATTCCAAATGGATATTCAGAAACAAGCTGAATGAGAATGGAGAAGTCACAAAAAACAAAGCAAGATTAGTATGCAAGGGGTATGCACAAGAAGAAGGTATTGATTATGGAGAAACATTTGCATCGGTTGCTAGAATAGAAGGAGTTAGAATCTTACTTTCTTATGTTGCATTCAAAGGATTCAAGGTATACCAGATGGATGTCAAATCTGCATTCCTAAATGAAATACAAAAAGAAGAGGTATACATTGAACAACCAGAAGGGTTTGTTGATCCAGACAAGAGGAACATGGTATGTAGACTACATAAAGCCTTTTATGGATTAAAACAAGCACCTAGAGCCTGGTATGAAAGACTTCACTTCTATCTCATTTGCATTGAATTTGTAAGAACAAGTGAAAATAGGAATTTGTACTTAAAAGAAGATACCGATGGTAATATTCTGATGGCTGAAATATTTGTTGATGATATAATTTTTGGGGGAAATGAAATATTATGAAAATTCTTTGCTAATGAAATGAGAAAAGAGTCTGAAATGTCTATTTTTGGGGAGATCAAATTATTTCTTGGTCTACAAATTATTCAACAAGATTCAAGCATATATATCACTCAGTCCAAATACATCAAGGAAGTGTTGAAGATATTCAAAATGGAAGATTCTAAACCGGTTGGAACACCTATGGCTACTGGATGTAACCTAACAAAATAAGACAAATCAAATGAGGTAAATCAGACCTTGTATAGATCAATGATTGGAAAACTAATGTATGTTCATACTAGACCAGATATAGCATATGTAGTTGGAATAGTTGCAAGATTCTCTGCTAATACCAAAGAATCACATATGACTACACTCAATAGAATTCTAAGATATCTGAACACCGAGGACTATGGCTTATGGTATAAAAGAGAAGGTAAATTTGAGCTAAAAGTCTATATAGATGTTGATTGGGATGGAAACATTGATGATTGAAAGAGAAAAACTAGACGAGCATTCTTCATGGGTGATAGAATTGTCATATGGATCAGCAAGAAGCAAGAATGCATCTCTTAGTCTATTGTAGAAGCAAAATATGTGGTTTCTACTACAAATTGCTCAAATATTGCCTGGATCAAATAATTGTTAGAAGGTATGAATATGAACATTCTTGAACCAATTAATATATATTGTGATAATACCAGTGCAATTAACATTTCTAAGAATCCATTCATGCATGCTAAGACTAAACATATTGCTATCAAGTATCACTATCTAAGAGAACAAGTGCAAGCAAAGGAGGTGATACTAGAATATGTTCAATCAAAGGAATAATTAGCTGATATATTCACCAAGCCATTACTGAAAGATACATTTGAGTACTTGAGATAGAGATTAGGGGTACAACCCTTGTCTATCGGTCAGTAAGCTGACTAGGAGGTTGCATCAGTCTACACACAATCAGAAGATCATTCATGTTGATGCAAGAACCAAGATGAATAGCAATAGATACATTTGTACACAATAAGGTACAAATTTGCATCGAACACTAGAGTCACTATATTGATGATGGATAGTGAAATTCAAGGAGTATATTATAAAAAGGGAATGAAAGATGATATAGAAGAATTGTTTGGCATTGTTGTCAAAGGGAGAGAGATTCTCATTATCATAAGGGAGAGAGATTCTCATTATTATAAGGGAGAGATGATCTCATTATTAGGAAGAGATTATATCACTATCAATGAAGAGAAGTTCCTAAGAATCAAAAGGAAGATTTAATCAATATCCAAAGAGAGAGATTGATTACATATGAAATATCCATCTAAGAGAGACACTGTTGTCAAAGGAAAAAGACATTATCAAGAAGAGGAATAGTCAAGGCAGAACACATATCAAAAATAGAGATAGACGCTACTACATCTATCTAGTAAAGGGATTGAAGATTGAAGAACTCACTCTGCAAGAAACAAATCTAAGCTATTTGAGCTTACCGAGAGCCAGACATTTGTAATAGTTAAAATAGGAAAGATTGATGAACTTCAACTATTATATTTCATATTGTATTAGTAATAATATAGTGTGATAATGTAGTGTGTTGCCATCAATGCCAAAGGGAGAGATTGATGACATGTAACTGATTGAATTTTTGAAGATGTTAAGTTGATCACCGAAATGTAGATAGATAATGCAAGACATTAAATCAGTTAATGGATTGTATTTTCATTGATGTCAAATTGATATAATTTGATTGGTTATATTCAAAGTGTTAAATACTTTAGAGAATTAGAGAGTAAAATATTATGCTTTTAGTAATGCATAAAATACCATCATTCACTAAGTGACTTCAAACACTGATGACTAGTGGAAACCAAAGGATAGAGATAATTGAAAGTTAAGTCACAGTGATGCCTGAGAAAATAGAACAATGAGCATTACCAAAGAGCATAATCACAAACATTATTGACGACCAAAATTACAGTATTAACCAACAAACAAAACTTTGCAGTAAAACCCGAAGGAAAAACAACCACGATGGACAGACAACACCAACAAAGAAGCCCAAGGAAAACTAAAGTGTTGATCGAAGCTATCAAAGAGTTAAAATACCAAAGTTAACTGGAGTTTAGAAATGACAAAATATCTAGCTAGTAGAGCTAAAGATAGACTTAAATGGTTGTTGACATTATTTTAATCAAAAAGTTAAAGCTAGATATAAGTAAAAGATTTAAAGTTGTTTTATCCAGTTGGAAAGAAGATTTTTATGAGATAAAACATGAGTTATTCTTTAACTCAAGATTGGCTAAGATTGCAGATCACGCCAAGAAAAATATAATCAACAAAAGAGAAACGGTGATATCATGTCTATAAAGAGACAACTTAATTCATTATGAATTAAGGGGAGTGAATGAAAACAAAGGATGCTAAAGAAAAACTGATTAAGAAAAACTCCATATAGTCCTGATAAATCAAGTTGAGGAAAGTGTTAGATTTGATAAACGCAAATCCTCCCAAGAACACCTGCATGCAAGACTGTCACAGAGAAGCAAGATACAGACAGAAAAGAGAAGAAGGCTATGGCGGCCAAAAAGCCAGAGACATGAAATCCATGTTGACAGAAAAAGACTTTTATTATCAACAAACTGAAAGATTACAATCTCCTTAATGAAATGCAAAGAAGTGAATCCTTATAAAAGGAATCACGAAACCCTAAAGGGGAAAATCCTAAAGAATTAGAAATTTTCCTAAGTATAACTTAAGCATAGAGTAAATAGACTAATAATTAAATGATTTAATTATTAGCTATACTATGACTACTCTAACACCCCCCCTTAAGTGTAACTTAGGGAGAAGCAAAACAACTAAAGACTACTGCAGAAAGAAGGAAAGATGGGTCTCGGCAACAAGGCCTGATCAGGTACCCAAGTACAAGAAAAGAACTAGATGAAGGAAACTAAGCCTTCAATCTAGGGAAAAGATGTCCCAGAGAAAGGAACAATAATGAGCAAGAAGCATCTCCGAAGTATGAAGCTGAAAAATCTGTCAGAAGAGACTGCTGGAACCCCCACTAAAGTGCATGACCAGGTAGAGAAGATAATGTCTGAAGAGCTGATCAATCGAACCAGGAAGCAATAGTACCAACAGGTGAACCCCCCCGTAATGCTGAACTGGGAGAGGTGACAGGAACACTGAAATGCAATGCCAGAAACATCTGCAGAAGAAAGAATCAGGAACACCAATAGTGCAACAGAAGTACAAACACAGGATAAAGGGTGGTGTCACTGACACATAGCATGGGCTAATGTCATGGAAGGTACACTCACTTGACAAAGGTGGATGCGCCTAAAATGGCATAATCATCATAACCCCCATGGTACTTTATAACAGAGTGCGAGTACAAAAAACACACAAGGTGTACAAGATCCCAGATATACAGAAGTAGGCACTTTATCTTAGTGCGTTTACAGAATAAAGATGCATCAGAAGAAGCATATAAGCTCAGAGGTCAGAAAGAAGAGTGAGCTAAAATATCAGAAGAAGAGATCCTAGGACCTATAGACCCAAGCAATCCACTAGAGTGCATAAACTGCCAAACTCAGAGGAGAGAAAACCTGGTGCAAAATCTAGAAAAAATACCTCTGCAACTGAATAGTTCACTGAACCATCTTTTCGACGATATTTGGTTTGCCAAAAAATGGAGTCCGGATGAGCCAGATATGACCCCCGGAAGACAAAAATAAACATCGGCCTTCAACAGCAAAAAATACTATCAAAACGGTAGAACCCAAAAACTCAACCTCCATCATCATAAATTTCTTGGAAAGAGCTTTCCGATGGTATATGGAAGTCGAAAAAAACCCCCGGATGCTCAAGATAGAGCGAAAACAGTCCCGGGGGGTCAAAAGTGCTCAAAAATCAAAAAATAAGCCCCTGGGACTAAAAAAAATAGCGCCCCCGGATGCATGGTGCGTGCAGGGGGCTAAACAGGGGCCCCTGGTTATACATATGACCGCCCGCGTAAGTAAAAAAGCCCACGGGGGCTACCAACCGCGCGCCACCGGGCGGAGCGGTGACCGCCGGCGGCGGGGGCCGCTAGGGCGGCGGGCCGGGAGGCGGCGGGCAGAGGCCGGCGGGGCCAGGTGGCGGGGAAGCCATGGTGGTGACTAGCGGCAGGGGCCGCGGAGCGTGGCGACGGCCCGGCGACGGGTGGCAGGGCTGCGGAGGGCAGCGGAGTGTCGGGCGGCGGGGGCCGCGAGGAGGAGGGCCAGCGGTGGCGGCGGTGCGTGGGCTAAGCCGCGGTGGTGCGGTGGCGGCCCAATAACAAATGCACTGCGCGCATTATAAAACGCTTAAAAATAAATTTAAAAAAAATTTTAAAAATTTTCTTCGAAAAACGTGCCGGTACGGCCCTAGGAGGGCAAGAAATTTCTCCCCGAGGCTCTGGTGTCCAAAACGGATGAGCCTTATATAGATTCTGGGGTTTTTGGGCCTTCTAGACGCAACCGTGAGGTTGGTTTTGGTCTAAAGTGTCCCAAAAAGCAAAGACCCCCCAGAATCAATAAAAAATACCAGAAAAGACTGGCGATCTTCAAACCCCTGAACTGCGATGAGCTTGCTTCAAAAAGACCAAAATAGCGAGCAGCAGAAGAGCTCTGATACCATGTTAGATTTGATAAACGCAAATCCTCCCAAGAACACCTACATGCAAGACTGTCACAGAGAAGCAAGATACAGACAGAAAAGAGAAGAAGGCTATGGCGGCCAAAAAGCCAGAGACATGAAATCCATGTTGACAGAAAAAGACTTCTATTATCAACAAAATGAAAAGATTACAATCTCCTTAATGAAATGCAAAGAAGTGAATCCTTATAAAAGGAATCACGAAACCCTAAAGGGGAAAATCCTAAAGAATTAGAAAGTTGCCTAAGTATAACTTAAGCATAGAGTAAATAGACTAATAATTAAATGATTTAATTATTAGCTATACTATGACTACTCTAACAAAAAGAGCTAAAGATTTTTGTAGACACCAAGCAACAGAGAAGCACATGATCACCGAGTAGAAGAAGTGAAGCAAAGGTATTGAAAAGATATATGGATTAGAATATTTTGATGAGCTTACAATAGATCTAAAAATATGGAAGTATAAGTTGTATATGCGAATAGGTCATTTACTGTTTCATTTTAACCATTGATTCAGAAAGTCTCTTAACCGAGCAAGATTTTAGGATCCTTTCTATATTGAGATACATCCCAAGGAGTATCAAAAATTTTGATCATGAAGATAGCATGAGATGTTAGATACCATTTGACAAGATACACTGGGTTTGGTCATAGAAGGTAGCATAGAGATGCCCGATATCAAGTGACAAACTAATATTTTAAATCCTCTAACAAGGTCACACCTAATAGTGTGTTTGTAAGCTTTAACAGGTTTGGCTCTTCAGCAAGCTCACTTCAAAAGAGTGAAAATTTTGGGTTACCTATCCCAAGTGGTTTTTCCCTTAATAGGGTTTCCACATTAAAAATCCATGTGTCAATGTGTTTATGAGTCATTACTTTAGTGTTTTTCATTACACATAACGAATCTAGATTGATCGGTATACACTAAGCAATTTACTATTTATTGGTAAATGAAAGATTGTTGTTTAGTAAACATTAAGAATAAGGTTTAAAAGAGCACTCTGAGTAGTATTTATTTGATATGATTATTTAAAGGCATACATCTTGTAGGACTGAAGACAACTAGAGGCTTAATATTGTGGTACTAAGTTTTTGGGTTGATTAATTACAATATTTTTTAGGCAACTGATTCACCCCCCCCCCTCTCAGTTATTCTAACAGGTACAATATATTCAATTGTTTGGATCTAATCTCTACTACATGAAAGCACTCCTTCCATTTCATTTATTTCATTTCAAGGTTGATTCCTAAATAGGTTTTTGACTAAGGAAAACCCATCTCCTCAACCTTCTTCCTTTTATTTTGTTTGTCCAGGAACAATTTCAAGAGTTGTAGATCCAGATTTGAGAGTCTCAGATCCTATTACACACCCTCATAAACTTTCATCAAATTTGGACCTAAAAGGACTAGGTTGAATTTCATGATATTGTCCAAGACTAGGTAAACTTTATCAACCTTTCCCTCCACTTTTTGGCTGAAATTTTCATGCTAGATAGTTACAGACATCAAATTCCAGTATTTGAAGTTACACCTGATTCTAACATCCTGGTGACAGTGAATTCAGATCTGAAGGTCAGTTTTCCTCTTTTAACTTCAAGGTGATTATATTTTATCTATTTTTCTTTGCACTTACTTTCATATATCGGATTTAAATTTACTTATCATTCCTATCATAAAGAATTCAAAACCCTACATTGTGTAGATCTCGCATTGACACCCTTAATTTATTTGTTGTGTTACTTGGATTCACCTTGTTGGAGGTTTTGTATTCTAATGTATGCAAGATTTGGTGAGTGACCTACATCCTAGCATTTCTCACTATTTCATTTCATTACATTTTGGTGAACCCGAATTATAACATTTCCATTCTGATTTTGGTACTGGATTGCTCTTCTTTTCTATTTGCTCTTATCTTTATCACATTCCTATTTTGAGATCTAGTTGTATGTTTGTTAACATGTAACTCTCTAAATTGGATTGGTTTGCAATTACTTATGTCTTTACACTCCTTCTTACCTCTTTAAATATAAAACACATTAAGTGAATAATAGCTTCTTGTATTTCATTATGTTTGTATTCTTTCATGCTATTCTTGTGTATAACATAATGAGATTAAGTAATATACCTCTTCCTTATAAGGCATATATAAATCTAATTATCAATGTTTTATGCATGCTTCTTCTTCAAATTTTAACAAAATGCATGGATTATGTAGATAACATAAGGGTATTTCTTAATGAGTCTAATGTTAATCATAATCTACTTAATCCTATTCCTCAAGATCAAGCTCCTAGTGATCACATGGTGCATGCCTCTTGTGATTAATATCAAAACCTTCAAAATATTATCCATGATTTGGATGTTAGACATTTACTAGATGATTTCTCTTCCCAAATATTGGATAATATTTCTTCTTCACCACCTAAAGAGGATGATTCAGATGATCTCCCCAAAGGGAACATTCCTACCTCTATTCCTCCTTATACCACACACATTCACAAACCTCAAGATGAATCACCTTCTACTTCTACATCAAAGCCTACTTACAACATGGTCTATGATATCACCACTCAACAATGATACAAAGGTTTAGGGCTTGGTATTAATGAACAAGGTATTAAAAATCCTATTAATCCTTCTCAACAAGATCATAAAGGTGGTTTAGGTTTCATAAATCATGTTAATCCTTTATGATCCCCATCTCAACCAAAACATTCTCTTAACATTCTTTTTCCAACTCCATCTAATGATATATCACCTTTTTATGATCACTTAGCTTTGGCCAAACGCATCTATTGCACTCTCAAATATAAATCTAGAATAATATTCCCTTATAGGAACTTTTAAAAAAACTAAAAACCTATCAATGGTTAATTTTTTTGCTTCTTTTATCATACCAAAAAAAATTCTCTTAATGATTGTGTCAAGTTTAGACAATCTATTCAATATTTGGTTGATAGATGTCTTCTTTATTTAATGCTGGATCTTTTACATTTCCTTTCTATAAAATTCATACATTAGCACCTTATTTTTCTATAATATTTCTCTCCATTAAGTAAACCCCTTTGCGTAATGATCTTGAGGTCATCATAATAGGAAATCCCTCTTGATCTCTCAACTTGGGGGCAAGAGCTCTTCATTTCTTCTTTCTTCTAGGGATCCATTTTCTCCCTTTATTTACATGTTTCTAATATACAAAGACATCATTTCCAGCATGCATTGGTTTTTCTACATAAGGATATTGGCATCCTTAGTTTCAACCTTATGCTTGCTTGAGAGTGCATATATTATACATGAGAAACCACTTCGGGAGCTTAATGTGTTTTCTCTATCTGTCCAATATCCCTTGTGGCCTTGCATCTTTTATAGTATGATGTCCTCCCTTGCATAAATTTTTAATTGACACCTTTTTCTTAGAAGTTTTCACCTATTATATAATATCTAACACTTAGGATAGGTATTGGGGTTTTCTTTCTCATTTTATAGGATCCATTATCTCTTTTCTAATAATTTGATTTTGTATTGTGATGTCCTCCCATGTACAAACTTATTGTTTAGGTTCTTTTTCCTTAATGAGATTAGTTTCCTCCTTACAATTTATTCCTTTCTTGGAAGTGCATGTATTGTATAATTGGGTTGACCACTAAGTAGACATAATGTGGCATCCTTCTTTTTTCTTTCTTCATCTCTTTATGGATTGGTATTATTTTGTGATGGTACATCCTTTTTGGCATGAGATACTTTGTTTCACGCAAGATCCTAACATTTCTTCTTAACAATTGTTTTCATTCCTCAAAGGGAGTGTATAGAAAAAAAATCATCCATATAATTTATATCATCCACCTCCTTCCTGATGACTTGCTTAATTTTCCATGTGATACATTTTTTGCAAATATGTTTATTTTACATTAGGAGTTATCTCTATTTTGTAACTTGTTTTTCTTGAAATTGTGTATCTATTATGAAGAAAATATCATTAGGAATGCATAATATATTTCATGTTTCCTTCACACTTGGGGGGCAAGGTTTCATGTATATTATTTTTCTCTCCATCTTTCTTAAGGATATACTTTCCTTAGTATAGTGGCATTTGTTTATCATGTGACATTATTTTTTGTAAAGAATTGTTCATTCTGATTCAGGATTCTCTCTTATACAAGAGGTGTTCATACTTTATCACAACCTCTTCTTTATTTGTAAAACTATGTTCATTATAAAAAAAAATCCCTTACTATGCATTTCAAAGTATGTCATCCTTCATTGAGAATCCCTATTTCACCTAGAAATAGGGGGCTAAATGGGTGCATTCTTGTTCTCTTCCACCTCTTTTTCTTGAAGATTATATCTTTGTTCAAGAACTCCTCTTGAAGGTAGTTTTCTTGCAGCCAAGATCTCTTCCCTTCAAGGGTCTATTCCTAAAAATGAAATACTCTTTCATGGTTATCTATTTTCTTATCTCATAAGAGTCAACACTCTTAGCTGATTTTATGACATATATTGTTTCTTTAAGGACATATTCATGTTGTTGGAGGTAGTTATCCTTTATTCTCTTCCTTATTATGTCTCCTAAGTTTTATCATAAGGAGGGGGGCATACACATAACCTTCCTTGTACATTATATCCAACATTTTGTTCATTGATCCACATGGAAACAAGCTTTCGATGAGAATGATCTCTTTTCATGGATCCACATGAAATTTACATAAGAATAATCCCTAAAAATGGATTCACATGGAAATTTCATAAGACTGATCCCCTAAATCCACCTCGTATGCAAAACATTTTAAGTCACCATGTGCGCAAAACATTGGTTTTTTCAAGTCACCCCATGCGCAAAATTTTCAAGGTAGAATTGAAAATCATAACACAATTTTATAGACTATCAAGTCTCCTTCCTCTCTCCCTTTTCTCCCCATGCTTCACCTAGCATAACACAATTTTCTAGTTTGTGGGATTCATGGCTATGCTAGTGGGTTAGATCATGGAGTTTGTATCATCTTTGGTGATGCTCTTGTTCTTCCTAGAGATCACTTGTACTCTTGCAATAGATTTACATACATGATATTAGTGGATGAGACATTTCCAATTGAGGTCTTTTCTACTAGTTGATTTGGAGTTCTATTTTTAGTACTAACCCATTTTTTTTGTTATGTCTTTTATCTTTGTTTTCCTTTTCTTTTGTGCCCTTGTGCATGAATTTGGAGTTAAGATCCTTGGTTTTGGGGCTTACATCCTTGAACTTAATGTTATTGTATCTCTTTGAAATTCATCATGATCATCATCTCTCTCTCAACATTAAATATTTCTTTCTCTTCCTTTACTGTGAGCATGAGGTTGTCTCATACTCCCGCTAAAGCAGGGAAAACATTCACCATCCTAAAAAGTAAGTACTTAATTTGTGCTCATTTTGGGACCATTTTGAGCCTACTTTAGTGTATTTCTGATGGTAGTGGTGAAGGAAAGCTAGGAAACCTCCATGGACCAAAGGAAGGGATACGTAGGATATGAGTGAATGTGGATCCAATAGGATCAAGATATGTAATAAAGTGTCCATTTGTAAGGTCAATTGGATCTAAGGTGTTGTTATAAGCTAGATGCCAAATTGAACCAAAGGTCCTAATTAGGTAGAATTCGTACTTTATAAGGGATTTAGTTTTTTTAGTATTGAAATGGATATATTTGATCTATTTTGACTTTAGATTGGTCTAATAGATGCATTAGAGCAAAAGTGAAAATGTTGTCATGAAAAATGTAAAAGTTATCATGCAACATTGAAAAGTGCTCGACAACTTTTTTAAAAGTTGCTTAAAAGTTCAAAATGGTCGTTAACCATTTGAAAGTTGGTTATAGCCATTGGGATGAGTTTATTTAGACACAATCAGGTTTAACATCCAAGGGGGATGTCAGATTGTACGGAAATTTAAAGAAACTAGTGAGCAAACCCTAAATTGCTAAAAATTTCTCTGTATTTGTGCATGGTACAGACTTGTATGATCTCACATGATCTGAATTTGTAAGTTTGTGATAGAGGAGTTTGTTTTCTATTTAATGCATTTTTTTTAGGAGAATTGGAATATATTAGTGCAATTTGTTTGTATTTTGGTGCAGAATGGTTTCGATAGCCCTGAATTTGAGAGATTTTGTGAAATGGTCCTCTAACTTGCAATCCCACCATGGGAAACACATGGACCTATGGGGAATGAAATTTAGGGGAGTGATATTAAGGATTATAGAGACTCAGGGCAAGGGGAGTTGGTTTTCTATTTTTCCAAGCAAGCCCTAGGCTAAACATATTTATGTGTTTAGCTAGGAAAGTTGGAGAAAGTGGAGACAATCGATCAATTGGATTGATCTGACTTGGTGAGTGGGTGTTTTTGATTATTTTGAGTTAGGATAAGAGTTATGAATCCTTGGGAAGTTTTTGAGAAACCATCCTTTCATACTTTCTTTGTTATCCATGCCTAGTCTGGCCAATTAGGCCTTTGAACCTTGTATGTATTTAGGGATGCAGGATTAGTTTCTAACCAAGTCCCTTTGGAATCTATAAGAGATTGATAAATGGTATCTAGATATGTGGAGAATTCAACAAGTTGTTCAAAACTTTTGGCAGTAAATCTTGAAAAACCAGTGAATGAGGGCTAGTAGGAATTCTAGTCCAATTTGAGGAAAGTGAGTTGTGGGTGTTGAAGGACTCAATAGTGGGTTGAACCTTGGTACTTTGGGTCCCTATAGAATATTTCCACCATTATCTTGAAGACCCTAGTTAAGTAGGGTGGGTTTCCCTATTTTGGGATTCATTTAAGAATTAGAACCTAGGAGTGAGTTAAAGTGAACCTTGGAATAAGGTTGAGATGTCTAAGGGACAAATTAGACACTAAAGTGTAGTAGTGGCTATGCACTCTGCATCAAGTGGTATCAGAGCCACTAAGATCTTAATTAGAGGAAAAGAGTAAGACAAGATGTTTGACAATGAAGGAAATGAGGGAGATGGATTCCCTGTGAATGTGACCAAAAAGGAGTTGGCTAAGATGCTCAAGGACCATATAGAAATAAGAAAAAGATGGAAGATGAACTAGAAAGTGTATGTGATAAAAGTATACCTACCAAGAATAGCACTAAAAAATGCAAACATTAAGGTTAGCCATTAAAAACAAGATTCAAGATGTTAGCATGCTTAAAATGAAATCCAAAACAAAGACTTTCACCACAACCTCCGATGAGCCAAACAAGGGCACCCAATGCCTTGTTGATTTTCTCTTAGAGATTATTGTGGGTGTGCTCTCCCAACACAATAACTTAATCCCACTATGAGATTGATGGATGAAACTATAATTCAAACTAATGATGGATGAAGAGCTCAAGAACAAGTATGAAGAACTTGTCTCAAGTCATTCACCATTGATGAAGATGCAAAAAACTAATCTAGATTGATATGCAAGTTTTGAGAAAAACTAACTAAGATTCATTCCATTATAGACCTAAGATGTGATATCTAGATTCAACAATGAAATAAACATGAACTAATATTGCTATGAAATGCTAAATTGCTTAAATAAATCTAGAGCTAAACTAGCATGATAACAATGCATAAAAGGGAGATAATTTTCTCTTGACAAAGACCTCTATTTATAGATTTTTTTGGAGGAGAGAGAGGGCTTGGATGAGGTGGAGCTCATATGGCATCTACATAGGTGCCACATGAGGGACACATAAGTCATGCAAGAGGCCCACTTTTCTCACACATGTGTGAACAACTTTGGATGTGATGGGTCAAAGTGTACTTAAAGTACACATGTGAAGGATCTTGTAAGAGGTGTA
>MU226248.1:453565-472537 GCA_018584345.1 Thuja plicata
GTGATGGGTCAAAGTGTACTTAAAGTACACATGTGAAGGATCTTGTAAGAGGTGTAAGAGTTTTGGGCCAATGAGACACTTTTAGAAAGTGTAAGAAGGTGTCATCATAGGTGTAAGAAACCTTGTTAGCACCAAATAAGGATTATTGAGAAAATGTGATTTTTGGAAATTTGCTCACACATGTGTGAGCAAATAATTAGGACTAATTTGTGTAGGAATCAAGAAATTAGTCTAATTAACCTTAGTTAATTAGTGAGTAGGTTTATTTGGTGAGAGTGATGTGAGGTAGGGTAGGATCTAGGTTCAAATTAGCTTAATCTTAAAATAAAATTTAGATTAGTCATGGTTTAGTAGAATTAAGTCATGTGGAGGAATAAATAAATTAAAAATTTATTTAAAGGGACTAATGAGGGATAATGTATATAAATAAAATTTAATACATTAAAGGGGATAGTATTTAAATTAAATTTAAATACTAAGGAAAGTGAATTATATTTAATTAAATAAATAGAAGAATATAACAAATATAATTAATTAATTAAAATTAATTATAATGCTATTGGAATATTAATTAAATTAATATAAGGACAATTTTAGACGTCTACATTTTTCCCCTCTTTGATGCAGTGTCGAAAGTGGCATCATGTCAAAGAAAAGAAAATAAGATACCCCAGAGAGGTCAGGAAAACCTACGGCAGCGAGAGCGGAGGAGGGTGCCCCCTCGAGAAAATAATAGGAAAAACTTAAAAAAATCAGTAAAATTTTCTCAAAAAAGGTAGGAAAACAGGGAAAGAAGACCAATTGCATGGTGTGTCCAAGAAAAATAGAGGAAAAATAGGGACCAGAACAAGGAACAAGAAGAAGAATGGAAGAAACGGGTCCCTAGGGGCTATAAATAGTCCACCGGGGCCCATGGAGAAGTCATTTTTACTCACAAAGAGAAAAAAAAGAAAAGAAAATGAGAGCGATGGCAGCAGAGCGAGATCATGCAAAGCTTAGGGAGCGCATTCAGGTCCACCAGTGACCAGCAGACACTGGACCACCAGTGAGTAGTCGAACACCTCCTAGTCATTTATGTGTTTAATGCTTTTTTAGGTGTTTAGGTCATCATAAATGCGGTCCAAACTGGTGCGCAGCATACACGACAGTCGCCTGACCACCGTCTATGTAGATGGTGATCAACTGATCGCCATCCTCACAGACGACCGATCAAGGATCGGTGTCTGCACAGATGAAGATCGCCCGATCTCCATCTACGAAGGTAGACAGGAGGAATAAAATGCACAGTGGAGACACCAGAGTTAGAACTCTGTCGTCTGTGCGGCAAAGAGGCAATGGCCTAAACCGTCATCTTCACAAATTGGCGACTGTGAAGATCTATCATCTATGAGGGTCAACCACTGTCTACATAGACTGGCGACTGCGAAGATCCTCTATCTGCGAGGGTCAACCACTATCTGCACAGATTGACCCAAAAATGAAAGAGAAAAGGGGGAAGAAGAAAAAATAAAGGGACCAAGAGCATTTTTTGATGCCCCAGAATAGGTTAGGGGCATTTTCTGATGCCCCAAAATACTATCTGATATCTGACATGAGCTTTCTAGATGCAGGAGGATACCATCACCTTCTGAGCGAGGGAGTGCTACCCAGTGACTATGGTTTTGGAGCACAAGCTGACTGCGGCCGAGTGGGGGATCGTGACACTCTACGGGTTAGAACACGTACATCATTGTCTACATCTGAGAATGCATAATATCACACTCTGTGAGTGAGACCTACTATCATGACACTCTATGGGTGAGAGCTACTATCAACCTCCATGATGTGTGGAGGATCTATAGAGTGCCTATTCAGGGGCTGATACCCAAGTACAACTTTGAGGGTTTGGAGCCATACATGGAGATGGCATTCAAGCGGAGATATGCAGACCTGTCGACTACACAATAGTGGATGTCCTGGGCAGGTGCGATGGTGATGTAGCAATGGTTGTGGCGGGTGGCCTTATACTTGGCCAAATTGATTGGAGGTTGGTTGATGTTTGATAATGCAGGCAAGGGATTCTTGATAGGCTGGGTGCGAGTTCTTATAGCATGGTGGAGGATGGAGATTAGTACTACTAGGGGTACACCATTCTTGGGAAGCTATATTATGATTTACATATGTGCACCTACCGTAAGGGTAGGGCACTAGGGCCAGATTGCACGCTGCTTCTAGTATGGCCATGGGAGCACATTGCGGTCATATGACTGATTAGGCAGTGAGAGACCAGAGTGGCTTACAAGCCATTTGCATGTAGATATAGGCCATAGACTCAGTTGGTTACTAGCGGTGGAGGCTTGATGAGATGGGAGAGATTCAATGGGCACCATATGCAAGGTGTGAGGCCTAGGGATACGAGATCCCATAGCAGGACGGGTACGCAGAGGATGAGTTCTATGACTCGTATTATATGAGATTTGTTTAGACCAACTACTGGTTGATTGGGAGGAAAACATATATGATCTGTAGATATATGTCATTGAGGGTTTGGAGGCAGATGGGATAGGTACAGGAGGCAGTTCCAGATGGGATCCCACGTCCACTAGTGACACGAGAGGTGGGGAGCATCTGGGGGATGGGAGTCAATCTACGTATTACATGGGCATCTTGGATGGGGATGATAGAGGTCCCATGGGTCAGAGCATGGGAGTTGCTATAGGATGTTGGGGTAGTACTAGCATATGCTCAGTGCTGGACAGCACACCGACCAGTCAGACTGATTGTGCCAGGGATAGTACAAACAGATGAGAAGCTTATAGAGGGAGGGGATGAAGGAGGTCATGATGATGATGATGATGATGACGAGGATGGAGGAGGGGTTGGGGGGAGGAGATTCCAGCCCAGGGTGGCAGCTCAGAGGCAGAGAGGATAAGTAGAGATACCAGTGGGGAGGCAGCCTCCTATAGTCCCAGGTGCACAGGGAAAGGATCAAGGATAGGGACAGGGGCCGCAGGGGCCACCTGATCAGCCACAAGGGCCACAGGGACAGGGGAAAAAGGGGCCATAGGGACAAGTAGCACTAGCCAGGCATATAGCCTAGGATATCCATGATACCATGGTAGTAGAGTGGGATAGTCTTCAAACTAAGTTAGGCAGGGTATAGGGTTTTCTAGTGACATCTCAGGTGACTGAGGTGAGTGCACAAGTAGAGATCCAGAGGCTAGAGGGATTACTGGCAACTGCTCAGGCCACATCAAGCAATTTGTAGACAGAGCTAGCCAGGGTATAGGGGGAGTTAGGAGAGGAGACCGCTCGAGGAGATGGTGCACAGAGAGCACTAGATTTTTTACAGGCTCAGGTAGATAGCAGAGTGTTTTCTATGATCAAGGAGCATGGAGACATAGAGGAGCTGGAAACTATGTCCACATAGATAGTGGCTCTGACAGCAGAGTGAGACTTGGCATGAAGACGTGCCGAGGATTACAGAGAAGAGTGAGATATATCTCATTAGGTAGGCAGGGCTACAGGTCTAGGATAGGTGCTAGCAGATGCTTTTGCAACGTAGAGAGATGCTCGGTGGAGAGGCTAAGAGGCCACATATTATATGGGTCTCTATCACAGTGCAGTGCCAGAGGGGTTACGATAACCTGCATACTTAGAGAGAGTGTAGACTGAGAGCATAGGGCGAGACTCACAAGTGTCGGTGGGGTTACCACCGTGTCTAGGGAGTGTTGCAGGGCCATCACAGCCACCACCATGATTATTCTCAGGCCTTTTTGCTACACATTTTTGTATGATTTACGCAACATGCTATGTACTACAGACATTTTGAGATATATACATGGACTTTTGTGGACTATTGGACTTTATGGACTTTATTTATGATGTTATAACATGTGATGCTTATGCAGGATGTATGGATGCATTATGATTTTACATATTTTATATGATGTTTATGACTGACATGCAGGATGAGATGAATGTATATGATTATGCTAACCTATTTGTGATGCAGGGATGGGATGTATATATATGTTACATGTTTGATGTTATATGTGAATTCTTATAGATGGATTTAATGATGCAATGTGATAATAAAATGAATAATATGCAATGGATGAACTTAAAATGAATGAAAATGGCTTAACAATGTGTTACCCCTATTTTTTTATTTGTACCCTTTGTTTGATTATCTCCTAAAAATCCAGAGTTTATGGTCTCATTTCAATAAATACCTTTCAGTCTAAGTTTGCATTTTTCCCCTGTCGGTTGAACTTGTCTAGTTCAAGGTTCAAGGTTCAAAGTCGCCCTGCGGTGTGTATTGCCTTTCTTCACTTTTTTGTGAAAATGAGCAGTGTGGTTTGTAATTTACCTTCTTCCGTTGAACTATGAATCTTGAACTTGTCTAGTTCAAGGTTCAAGGTTCAAGGTTCAATTACAGGCCTCATCTTGCATTAAGTGTTGTCAAGTTTAGTCTTTTTCACCGCTCACGTGTTCTTTTTAAAAAACACACCAAAGGGAAGTCATGCCTTATTGTCTGATTGAACTCACTTCTTTGAAATATCCTTTTTCAATGTTCACAGTTCCACCAGAACTTGTGTATTGAAAAAGTGAGAAGACAGTGATGATGTGACTTAAAGGACAACTGGTGGGAGATAAATATACCTGCGCATGCCGTAGATATAATCATCATTGGATGTGACACTTATATGTCATTTTGATCATTCAAAGAGTACAATATTTAATGATCACATTAATCCAAATCTCTTGTCACATTTAATTGAAGACCACTTCATCATAAAATATAAATCTTGCATATTTTATTGAAAATCAGTTATAAATGAGAGTTCATGTTGTCGCTCCCATAGTGAAGTTTTTCTGAAGTGATCAAGTTGGCAAAGCAAGTGGAAGGTATACTCTAATCCTGAGAAGCTTAGGGTGTGTGCAATCTTCAGGTAAATCTAAATCTAAAAATAAAAAAGCTGTTGAATCTAAGGTCAAGAAACAAAATTCTCCTCATCTAGTTTCATATACAAGAACTTCCAGAAGTAGGGCTATCAAAAAATAGGTCGAGATAATTGAGGAAAAAGAAGTGATAAATATAGAAGGAATGGATACTTCAATGGGAGATGTAAACTCATAGCACTCTATTTCAGAAGAAGTTGTTCCAAAAAAGGATGATCAAAAGGGAGTAAATGATCCTACAATGTCATCACCTACCACTCCAATCCAGGCAATGGCAGACTCTCAACAGACACCGGTTCCAAACTTGAATTGGTTAGAGACATATATTAGCAGGAAAAGGAATGTCTTGCCAATAATATTACCGATTGAAGATATGATGAGAAAATTTTTGGGTTCCTCAAAGAAACAAAAAGGATCAAACTGGAATCCAGAGTGGATGTTGATGAAAAAACAAGGCACTGGTTTGTTGAGCGTGCAGTTCCCAGGAATGATAAAGAACTTTCTGAAGCTACTGCAGATGATTTTACAAATGAAAAGATAGATCTTGGGTATGCAACCAGAGTAGCTGATGTAAAGCATTTGGAAAATTCTACAAAAAAGATCATTCATAGGTCTTTTAAGGATGAGAAGGACAAAAATGAGATGCAAGCGATAATCAAGAGGATGGCTGAATTCATTCAAGAAGTTCCAGATCCTAGTCCTCTCCCTTTAACTGTAGCTCCATAGTCATTTGACCCACGTTCACCAGATGTGAGGAAGACCCTAGACCAAATTCAAAAGAATAAGCTGATTGCAGACGCCTACACTAATTGGATCCAAACCATGATACAGAAGGGGAGTAAGTATATCAATCAGTTGGTTAAGACTCACGAGGTAGTTAATTCAATTGTGACTGAAATTTTGGTGGAACTGATAGAGTGGGAAAAAGAGAAAAAGAAGTGGCTAAAGGTGATGAATCAGTTGTATGAAATAGAGAAGTATGGAGTGAATAAATTCCTAACTGAGAAATTCATGCTAGGATTGGACGAAGATACTTTGTATGTCTCCATCAAAAGCATCGAGTGGAGAAACTCTATTATCAAATCTGGTCATGATAGGACCACCAACCTATTCAATGAGTTAAAGGGGTTAATGGATACCATGCAAAAGGACCTCAAATGTTTGAACATTTCCCTCATAAAAGAAGATACTTCGGGTGTTAAGGGAGAAAAGGAATTAATACTAGAATTTGAGTGTGAGGTTACTACCATAAGAGATACTAAAGATGTCACCCCAGGTGATTTCAAAGCACTTTCTAACATGGAATTTACGCTGGTAATATGCACAGATCACCTAGAGGCGTATATGCAAAAAATTACCCAGGTCTGTAAAGACAAGAAGTTTCGTAAGCAGAGGGTAATTCACATTGCCTTGCCACATCAAGCCATGATCATCAGCATTGCAGAGGCACATAAGGAATGGAGGAGCTCTCACATTATGGACACTTCATAGGATCAATCCAAGGGATCTAGCTCATCCACCACTCCATGATAATACTTTGCAGATCACAGAGTAGTGGTAGTTTTTATTAGTTATGCTTTCTTTGAATTTGGGCAGTTTTTCGTAAATAATTATACTAAATCCCGTAGAGAGTATCTCGGGATGTCACTTTTTATTCTCTAAAGACTGGTGGCTATTTATATAGTCAGAATAATTTGTATAAGGATGATGAAAAATTTGGTTAAGTAATGCAAGACTGGATAGTTTTTAGGATTTTTCAGTTAGTTTGTTTTCAAGGAAGAAACTTGAAAGTATATTTTGACATGAATGAAACAAAAAATTATGATATATATAAATCTATTGGTTTATAATAGCATATTGATCTCTGCTGGGATATTTCTTGAGTATTTAGAATTTATTTTCAAGTGGAATTTTCTGTAGCTTATTTTAGCATAGTTGTATTTTCAGTGGATTATTTTTTATTATGAAGTCTATGAGCTTCATTTAGTGTTTGAACATATATCTTTCTTTCCATTTTAATTGCATGTTGATGTATGGAAATGTTGAAAAATCCTTACTCGCTTTTTGGTTAAAAGTGAATGGTTGTGAAAGCTATATGTGATTTCTAGAATTCATTGAAGATCAAATAGGGAGTTGTACCTTAATTCAGAGAATTGTAAAGCTAAGCATTATGATTCAACTGTTAGTTTGAGATTATGTCTTTACTTGGGTACAAAGTGAGTAATTTATAATTTATAAGAAAAGACAAATCTGTATGCTAATAGATTTTTGGCAACTCTACTGGGGAGTCAGTACACAAAGTATTAGTAGTTATTCCCTTTAAACAAAGCAACCATGGTGTTGCCTGCTCTCATAATTACTTGTCAGGAAGAAGTTCCCCCAATTATCTGACCTGTCTTGTACTTTTTAAACACCCAGGAAGACATAATCTCTGATCTTCATTCAGTAGCCTGGATTGTAAGGAAAAGTGACCAACATTATCAATAGGATCGTTTGGTGTTAGAAGAGGGAGAAGAAATTGGTGAATGGTTGAGAAGTCTTCCAATTGTCCAAGAAGCCACCATAGTAGATAGAGCTGTGCAAAGGCCTTAAATTCATTTGCAAGACTAGATTCCTGACCTTTTACCAGGTCCCAAGCAAGGGAGGGTATCTTTGATATTTTTTTCCAAGAACTTCAAAATCTCCACTTTCCTACCAGTTATACCCCAAAGAAGAAGGCTAAAAGTAGACCCCCTTCTCCTAAAAAGTCAAGTCCTAGTGCATCCTCATCCTCTCATTAGTGGCAAGCCTTGACTCTTTCTAGAATTCAAGCACCTCCCCTTTAGACGATTTATCCACCTTCAGTCATGGCTCAACCTTGGGGTAATGTCGTTGGACCTCTTAATCTTGCTGGAAATCATCCTCTACCTAAAGGGGCTAGAGAACTGTTGCCTAAATTTTATGGTGATGGAAAAGTCTTTATTGAAGGTCATCTTAATGTGTTCAATATAGCTTGTGGAATTTTGGTTGTTCAACGTGAAGAAATTGTGGTCAGATTGTTTGTTCAAACACTTGTTGAATCAACAACTGACTGGTTCTATCATCTGCCCAATGGTCAAATTACTGATTGGGCTAATATAAAATCTGCTTTTGAAGCACACTTTAAAATTATATCTGATGAACATGATCTTCTTTCCCAGCTGACTCAGTTAAAGAAATAAATACATGAGCCCATGAGGCAGTTTGTGGCAAAGTTCAATAAGATCATTCATAGGATCCCTACCCCAAAAATACCAACTACTGAAAATACAAAAGATTTCTTTATGAACGCTATGCAACCAGACATTGGTTTCCATTTAAGATGAGCAAGAGTAGCTGATTTAGATGCTGCTCAGACCATGGATGTCAAATTGGAAGAAGACTTAATCATGGCTGGAAAGTGGAGAAAGGATGTCCAGCAACCAAATTCTCAGAGTACCACTTCTTCTGATCCCCTGTTACAAAGATTGATGAATGATGTAATGACTATGAAGAGGCAATTTCCAAAAGGAAATATGAATTCCCCCTCATTATATAAATATATTCCTAGAGGAAACCTTGATCAAGCAAGTCCTAGCCACAGATATCTAGGACAATCACAAAATGAACAAATAACAGTAGAGGTTTCTCCTAAAAGAGTAAATATGTGTACCTTTCACCTCACTGATGAACATGATGGCTCAACTTGTCCTGAAATGGTGAGATCAATGCAGATGTATATCAATAAAGAATTAGTTGAGGATCCTTCCGAACATGCAAAAGTTTGTTACCTGGCGACTCCAGAAATTATTATATGGAATATGAGTCAAACTCAGATTGAGGAGGCAGTATTCTGGTAACTCTTGAAGATCCCACATGTTCGATCCTGACCAAAAATCAATGTAGTTCTCAAGCTAATGATTCTCCTTCAACTTCTCAATGCTGGGACAAAGATAAAGGTAAGGATTTTTCTCCAAAAATCTCTTTTTCCAAAAATACAAATGCTAAGGAAGCTGAAGTTTTTCAAGATTCTTCACCTAATTCTTCTTTTGACATTGCAAATTTCTGTAAAACCTCAAAAATCTAAGTGTCACCAGTAGAATATCTTTGGATGAATCCCAAAGAACTCGATACACTGGTTAATTATGTGAAGTCAGGGTAGTCCTCTTCAAGTCCTACAACTAGTGAATTGACACATGTTGTTTTACCAAAAGAAATCCAACCCACCTTGGCTACCCACTCCTCTTTTGATGAAAATTTATTTGTTTCTCAAAAACCAAAACCTTTCTACCTTTCTTTGTTCATTCATGGGTTTAAATTGAATAATTGCATTATTGACTATGGAGCATCCGATAATGTAATTCCTGCTTTAGTAGCAAAGGCTCTAGACCTTCCACTAACATCCACTTTGGGGAGATGTTACTCTATAGATTCTAAGAAAGTCCCTCTATTAGGAAAAATCAAAGATGCTCAAGTGGCCCTAGCTACTCACCCTAGTAAAAAGGTCAAGTTAACCATCTTGGTAGCAGATATTCTTGCCAGTTATGGAATGTTTCTTAGTAGAACCTTTTGTAGAGACCATGGGGGTGAGATCAAACTAGATTGGTCACAAGCGACAATCCCTAATGGTAACCAAAATATTGTCTTAAAGCCTGAAGGAAAATCCAAATACACTGTCTTTCCATCCAAAGACCCCAAATCCTAGATTTTGTACCATGAATGTGAATTTGAAAATTATATGATGTCATCTGAAGTAAAGTTAGAAGTGGTCAAAAGTGAGGAGCCAGATTCTTTGTGGTCTTTGGAGTTTGATGGTAGTTGCGCTTCAGTTGGCTCTAGAGCAGGGGTTGTTCTGATATCACCTCAAGGAGATATCTTTCCTCACTCTTTCAAGTTGGAGTTTGGTAATACCAATAATACTGTTGAGTACGAAGCTCTTCTACTTGGTCTTGAAGAAGCTAAAAAGAAAGGAATAAAAATGTTGAAAGCTAAAGGAGATGTGGAACTAATAGTGAGACAAGTAAGAGGAAGATACTTGGTGAAAAATGAAAGATTGAAACATTATAGAAACTGTGTGTGGGATGAAATTGAAGGATTTGAGGCCTTTTCTATTGAATCTATTCCTAGGAACCTTAATAGCAGAGCTGATTCTTTGGCATTTTCAGCATCTTTGTTGCTTCCCCATCCAGATTTTGAAGAAATAATTTATAAGATTAAGATGGTATACATGCCTAAGGTTCCTGATAATGCAGATCACTGGCAAGTTTTCCAAGATGACAAGCAGATTGATAAATTTCTGCAAATGGTGGAAGTTTTTAGCACTACCTACTTTGATGGATCTCAGTCAACCTGTGAAGAATTTTGTCCTGATTCAGGTAAATTTGTTGAAGAAGGGATTGTTCAGCTAAAAGGAAACCACATTCCTAAAGGCCTAGTTTCCCTTGAGAATTTGTTTGACAAATCTGATGTAGTCAAGCATAAGCCTAATTCTCATGAGCCTCTTGATGAAGGTGACTCAGAAAAACTAAATATTGGAAATGAACAAAACCCTAAGTTTGTAAACTTGGGAAAATGCTGTACATCTGATGAAAGAAGAAGATTTGTTGATTTGCTTAAAGAATATAAGGATGTCTTCACCTAGTCCTACCAGGATTTAAAGAATTTCAAAGGAGGTAAATTTCAACATCACATTCATTTAAAGCCAAGAGCCTCACCATTTAAACAGAAGCTGAGGATCTATAACCCTAAAGTGTCTGAAACAATTAAGAAAGAAGTTGAGAAGATGTTGCAGGCTCGGATAATATATCCTATTCATCATTCCACCTGGATCGCCAACATAGTGCCTATGAGTAAAATGAATGGTGAGATAAGGATTTGCGTGGATTTTAGGAATTTGAACCAGAGCAGTCTAAAAAATAATTATGGGCTTCCTGTGATGGATCATAAATACAAAACAGTGGCTGGAGTAGAAATGATGTTTATGTTAGATGGGTTTTCTGGTTACAACCAGATTAAGGTGGCTAAAGAGGATCAACATAAAACAACATTCACCACACCATGGGGTACTCATGCTTATAGCTACATGCCCTTTGGGTTAATTAATGTGGATGACACATTCCAGTGAGCGGTGGATTCTTCATTCAACCATCTAATTAAAAAGGTGATTGTCATATACTTGCATGATTTGACAGTATTTTCTAAAAGGCAAAAAAATCATCTGAAGGATTTGAGAGCCATTTTGAAAAGATGCAGAGAGCATGGGATCTCAGTAAATCCTAAGAAGTCAATCTTTTGTGTTACAGAAAGAAAGCTGTTAGGTCACATAGTCTCAAAAGACAGAATCAAGATAGATCCCGAGAGGGTAAAGGCCATTCAGCAAATAGGTTTTCCTTCTAACCGGACAGAGGTTAAGTCATTCTTTGGCTAGACCAATTTTCTTAGGAGGTTTTTTCCAGACTTCATTGAAACAACTAAAGATATGGTGAGTCTCTTAAGTGAAAAGAATCCTTTCAGATGGAGTTCAGAAGCAATTCAAGTTTTTCATGATGTGAAAAAGGCAATAGCATCTGCCCCAACATTGATTAATCCTAATTATAAAAAAGACTTCATTATCTATTGTTACTCCTCATAACATACCCTATCTGGGATCTTATTAAAGAAGAATGAAAAAGGAGAAGAAGTTCCAATTGCTTTCATGAGCATACATTTGAAAAATCATGAGCTAAATTATCCCATGGTAGAAAAGCAAGCATATGCAGTATTAAAAGCCATGAAATACTTTAGATTTTATATCTTACGCTCACATTCTACTGTATATGTGCCTTTTTCCATAGTTAAAGATGTTCTGACTCAACAAGATATAGGCATGAACAACAGAGCCACCTAGGTAGCGAGGATTCAAGAATTTTATTTGAATATCCGACCGACTAAGTTAGTCTGAGGGTAGGGTTTATGAAAATTAATAGCTCACAGCGTACCTGAAGAAGACCTTCTTCTCACTCTATTTGTTGGTCTATGAGACTTGTGGTTCTTAGATGTTTCTTTTTACTTAACTTATGGAGACTACCCAGAACACTTGAGCCCTAAGGAGAAAAGAAACCTTAGACTCAAAGCTGCAAAGTATGTTATCGTGTATGATATCCTATACAAAAAAAGACTTGATGGATCTTTTCTTAGGTGTGTTGACAAAGAGAAACATGAGAATTTGCTTATGAAGTTTCATAGTGAGGCTTGTGGTGGTCACCTCTCATCTACTGTGACTGCTTTCAAAATTTTAAGAAGTTGTTATTATTGGTCGGGGATGTTTGCAGATGCATACAAATGGGTGGCTAGTTGTGAAAAGTGTAAGTTGTTTAGCAGTAAACCAAAATTGGTGGCCCTTCCTCTAAGGCCGATGGTTATTGATGAACCCTTCAAGCAGTGGGAACTGGATTTCATTGGTCCAATCAATCCCCCTTCCAGTGCTAGGCACACACACATCCTGACTACTACGGATTATTTCACAAAATGGGTGGAAGTGGTTTCGGTCAGGAAGACAACATCAAAAGTGGTAGGTGATTTCTTAAAAAAGTATATCTTGGTCACGTTTGGTATCCCTCAAAAATTAGTCACAGATAATGCTACCAATTTTCCTTCTTCAGAAATAAAGTTGTTCTGCTATGATAATGGTATCCATCTATCACACACCTCTAATTATTACTCGCAAGGGAATGGTCAGGCGGAATCGAGAAATAAAAGCTTGATATCAATTATAAAAAAATTGGTAAATGACAATGCCAAGGACTGGCATAAGAGATTGTATGAAGCTCTCTGGTCAGACCACACATCTCCTAAAAGGGAAAACATAATGAATCCATTTGAGTTAGTATACGGTGTTGAGGCCCAATTGTCTTTACCATTAGAGTTGGCAATAGCAAAACTACAGAAAGTAATTGAAGGACAAATCTTCCAGGACAGCCTAGAAAAAAGAATTATGTATCTCAATAAAATCCAAGAAGAAAGAGAAGAAATGGTTGATCGTATAGCCCTACACCAGGCTAGGGTGAAGAAAATTTTTGATATGCGGGCTAGACCAAGAAATTTCATGGAAGGAGATCTAGTTCTGCTCTGGGATAAAAGAAGAGAGCCTAGGGGTGCTCACAACAAATTTGAATCATTATAGAAGGGGTCGTTTATTATCAGCAAATCCATGGGAAGTAACTCATTTGTTCTTGAGTGTCAAGATGGCTCTGTTCTACCATTGACCTTTAATGTTCAAGATCTAAAGTTGCATCAAATGTAATTAAGTCTTCTTCGCACCATTGTATGTTTTCCATCTTTTGGCTTGCTTTCTTTGTTGTGTGTTCTTTATTTTCTTTCCTGCTTTTTATTTTGTCTCATTTTTGTTTTGGAGTCTTATTTTTGGTTGACACCCTAGTCTACGAAACTAAAGCTACTACATTCATCCTATGTCCTCAAGATTCCTCATCCCCAGTCAGAGCCATTGTTACCCTTGATTTTTGATTTGTACCCTTTGTTTGAGTATCTCCTAAAAATTGGGAGTTTACAGTCTCATTTCAATAAATACCTTTCGGTCTAAGTTTGCATTTCGCTCCTGTCCGTTGAACTTGAATCTTGAACTTGTCTAGTTCAAGGTTCAAGGTTCAAAGTCACCCTATGGTGTGTATTTCCTTTCTTCACTTTTTTGTGAAAATGAGTGGCACGGTTTGTAATTTACCTTCTTCTGTTGAACTATGAATCTTGAACTTGTCTACTTCAAGGTTCAATGTTCAATTGTGGGCCTCGTCTTGCATTAAATGTTGTTGGGTTTAGTCTTTTTTTCCGCTCATGTGCTCTTTTTAAAAAAACACACCAAAGGGAAGTCATGTCTTATTGCCTGATTGAACTCACATCTTTGAAATAGCCTTTTTCAATGTTCACAGTTCAACCAGAACTTGCATATTGAAAAAGTGAAAAGACAGCGATGATGTGACTGAAAGGACAGCTGGCAGAAGATAAATATACCCGTGCATGCCATAGATATAATCATCATTGGATGTGACACTTATATGTCATTTAGATCATTCAAAGAGTACAATATTTAATGATCACATTAAGCCAAATCTCTTGTAACATTTAATTGAATCCCACTTCATCATTAAATATAAATCTTGCGTATTTTGTTGAAAATTAGTTATAAATGAGAGTTCATGATGTCACTCCCATAGTGAATTTTTTCTGAAGTGATCAAGTTGGTGAAGCAAGCGGAAGGTATACTCTAATCCAGAGAAGCTTAGGGTGTGTACAATCTTTAGGTAAATCTAAATCTAAAAATAAAAAATTTGTTGAATCTAAGGTCAAGAAACATAATTCTCCTCATCTAGTTTCATCTGCAAGAACTTCCAGAAGCAGGGTTATCAAAAAAGAGGTCGAGACAATTAAGGAAAAAGAAGTGATCAATCTGGAAGGAATGAATACTTCTATAGGAGATGTAAACTCACAACACTCTATTTTAGAAGAAGTTGTTCCAGAAAAGGATGATCAAAAGGGAGTAAAAGATTTTGCAATGTCATCACCTACCACTCCAATCCGGGCAATGGAAGACTCTCAATAGATGCCAGTTCCCACCTTGAAATTGTTAGAGACAACTATCAACAGGAAAAGGAATGTCTTGCCAATAACATTTCTAATTGAAGATATGGTGAGAAAATGTTTGGGTTCCTCAGAGAAACCAAAAAGGATCAAACTGGAATCTAGAGTGGATGTTGATGAAAAAATAGGGCACTAGTTTGTTGAGCGTGCAGTTCCCAGGAATGATAAAGAACTTTCTGAAGCTACTTTAGATGATTTTACAATTGACAAGATAGATCTTGGGTATGAAACCAGAGTAGCTAATGTAAAGCATCTGGAAAAGTCTACAAAAAAGGTCATTCATAGGTACTTTAAGTATGAGAAGGACAAAAATGAGATGAAAATGACAATTAAGAGGATGACTGAATTCATTCAAGAAGTTTGAGATCCTAGTCCTCTCCCTTTAACTGTAGCTCTGTAGCCATTTGACCCACATTCACCGGATGTGAGGAAGACCCTGGACCAAATTCAAAAGAATAAGCTGATTGCAGATGCCTACACTAAGTGGATCCAAACCATGATACAGAAGGGGAGTAAGTATATCAATCAGTTGGTTAAGACTCACTAAGTAGTTAATTCAATTGTGACTGAAATTTTGGTGGAACTAACAGAGTGGGAAAAAGAGAAAAAGAAGTGGCTAAAGGTGATGAATCAGCTATATGAAATAGAGAAGTATGGAGTGAATAAATTCCTAACTGATAAATTCATGCCAGGATTGGACGAAGATACTCTATATGTCTCCATCAAAAGCATCGAGTGGAGAAAATCTATTATCAAATCTGGTCATGATGGGACCACCTACCTATTCAGTGGATTGAAGGGGTTAATGGATACCATGCAAAAGGACCTCAAATGTCTGAACATTTCCCTCATAAAAGAAGATACTCAGGGTGTTAAGGGAGCAAAGGAATTAATGCTAGAATTTGAGTGTGAGGTTACTACCATAAGAGATACTAAAGATGTCACCCTAGGTGATTTCATAGCCCTTGCTAACATGGGATCTATGCTGGTAGTATGCACAGATCACCTGGAGGTGCATATACAGAAAATTGCCCAGGTTCGTAAAGACAAGAAGTTTCTGAAGTAGAGGGTAATTCACATTGCCTTGCCACATCAAGCCACGATCATCAGCATTGCAGAGGCGCATAAGGAATGGAGGAGCTCTCATGTTATGAAAACTTCACAAGATCAATCCAAGGGATCCAACTCATCCACCACTCTAAGATACTACTTCGCAGATCATGGAGTAGTGGTAGTTTTTATTAGTTATGCTTTCTTTGAATTTGGACAGTTTTTCGTAAATAGTTATATTGAATCCCATAGAGAGTATCTCAGGATGTCAGTTTTTATTCTCTAAAGACTGGTGGCTATTTATATAGCCAGGATAATTTGTATAAGGATGATGAAAAATTTGGTTAAGTAAGGCAAGACTGGATAGTTTTTAGGATTTTCAGTTAGTTTGTTTTCGAGGAAGAAACTTGAAAGTATATTTTGATATGAATGGAACAAAAATTTATGATATATATAAATATGTTGGTTTATAATAGCATATTAATCTCTGTTGGGATATTTCTTGAGTATCTGGAATTGATTTTCAAGTGCAATTTTTTGTAGCTTATTTTAGCATAGTTTTATTTTTAGTGGATTATTTCCAATTATGAAGTCTGTGAGCTTCATTTAGTGTTTGAATATCTATCTTTCTTTCCATTTTCATTGCATGTTGATGTATGGAAATGTTGCAAAAGCCTTACTCGCTTTCTGGTTAAAAGTGAATGGTTGCAAAAGCTATATGTGATTTCTAGAATTCATTGAAGATCAAATAGGGAGTTGTGCCTTAATTCAAAGAATTGTAAAGCTAAGTGTTATGATTCAACTGTTAGTTTGAGATTATGTCTTTACTTGGGTATAGAGTGAGTAATTTATAATTTATAAGAAAAGACAAATCTGTATGCTAACAGAATTCAACTAAATAATGAATGTAATGGATAATGAATGAAATGTAATTAAAATGATTAATGAGTAATGAATAAAGTAACAATGCAACTTATAATGATTTAATGATTAATGGATGGACCAAATGAATAATAAAAGTAACCTAATGAATGAATGCAATATGAGACATATGAGGACATTGCTTTTGTGTGTATCAAATAGGTCTAATAAAATCACTTAGGTGACTGGATAGGGGGAATAAATAGAAACCTTGCCAAGAGAAAAATCAAAATGCAATATGACCTAGCTAAAATGAAATCTTAACTACATGATGATAGTGGGATTTATACCATGTTAATGTTGGAGAGCACACCCTAATTTTATATTGCAAAAGGAGTTATGCACCATGTGCTAGAAAACACAAGTGACATGGTTCCTTTGCGTGGACTAGACTCTCAGACAAATAGGTTGTTAGGAACAAGAATGCAAGATATCAGGTATGATGAGACCTATGAAATGTTACTCATGAGGAGACGCAGTACACCCAAATCTTTTTAGGGATTTGAGATGCATGAATCCTGCTTACAATGAGGCATACATAGTCATAACTAAATATCAAAACATAAATACACTAACAATCTATGACAAGCAGATCATACCACAAATGACACGTATTCCATTATGTACTCACCATAATGAACCAAGATATAAAAGATTGAGGCTGTCGCAATAAGGCCATATTGAAACACAAAATAAAATCAACAAAAAGGCATCCTGACCAAGTGATCATTTAGTTGAAAAGTTCTTGCCATGAACAGTTTTGATGTGAGAATTGATAGAATAGCTGACACCGAAAGGATGCATCCTGATGGGCCAAAGATTGATTAATAGAAAAGGGAATTCACTGGTAATTTCTTGTGAATAGAAAAAAATAAGGAAATTCAATCATTCTTCTGATTTGTTAGGAACATTTACGATCACTGTGTCTAGAACAAAGCTCAGTATTGATATGGTAAGCTCAGTCATGTGGGAATATGATTTTATTGCGACAGGTGAAAAGTGGTCAAGAAACTACCTGCACAGATATGGGTAGTGAATTTATTATGAAAGGTGATGTAGGCTGCATGGAAAGAATGTTGAAATAGATGGTGGATTTGACTACACATGGCACCTAAAACAAGTTTTCACCATGGTACTTATCTATTGCGCCATCAAAGTGGTTTTCACAGATGGATGGATTTATTTCTCTTTCTCTTTTCTTTTTTGATACTTTTTTCAAGAGTTTGTATTTTTTATGCTTTTTTTAATATTTTGATTTTTTTTCTTTTGCTTGCTTTTTGAATGTTTTTGGATTTTCTGATTTTCTAATTTTTTGGGATTTTTTGAAAATTTCATCTTTACAACGGACTACTGACAGATCAAGCATAGAAGCACTTGATATGTACAATATTTACAGGATTAGGGATAGGATCTCCCTCTGGTGACGTAATCTAATAAGCACCATACCCATACTTTTCTGTAATGATGAAGGGCCCCAACCAATTAGGTTCAAACTTTCCTTTCTTTTCATGATTCTGGAGGTTCTTCATATTGTGCTACGAGGCTTAATCCTTTTATTGAAATGGAGGTGAAGGTGATTTTGATATATGTAGAGGTGTTTTAGGGCACTGAGGCATCTCTCATCAAGGAGTTATAGCTCTTGCAAGCGGGCAACTCTATATTCTTCTTCGAACAATAGATGTTTGAGAGAAATTCTGAGGGAAGGGAGTTCAATTTCAATGGGTAGAATAGCCTCAGTACCATAAACAAGGGAAAAGGGGGTGGCTCCAGTAGGAGTTTGAATTGAGGTGCGGTAAGCCCAAAGGGTGGGATTGAGGCAAAGGTGTGAATCACAACCATCTTCATCGACAGTCTTCTTGAGGATTCTAAGGATGGTTTTATTCATAGCCTCTGCTTGACCATTTCTTTGGGGAAAGTACTTGGAAGAGGTATGGTGGGTAATGCCAAATTTCCTACATAGCTCTGTGACATTATTATTTTTGAAAGGTCCTCTGTTATCAGTAACAATGTCCTGAGGAATGCCATAGCAACAGATAAGATAATTCAAAATAAACTTCGAAATCTATTTTCAAATAGTGTAGGTGAGAGGAACAACTTCGACCCACTTGGTAAAGTACTCAGTAGTAGCAAGGATGTATTTATGGCCATTGGAAGAATTAGGGAAAATCTGGCCAACGAGGTTGAGACCCCAGTGGGAAAAGGGCCAAGGGGTAATGGTTGGATGAAGGGATTGGGATGGGGCATGTATAAAATTTCCATGCTACTGACAAGGTACACATTTCTTCACAAAAATTGTAAGCATCATGTTAGAGTATTATTACTTTATGCTTATTAATTAAATCATATCAATTTAATTATATAAGTTTATATTACTCTAGTTACTTAAGCTTCACTTAGGTACATTATTAATTAATTATTAATTAATAATGT
>MU226248.1:485484-495893 GCA_018584345.1 Thuja plicata
CATAGGGTTTATTTAGCCAATAGATATTTAGGAATTAAACATGATGTATGATTAATGCAGATTTAGGATTTTCTACATTTGACACTTAGGTCGAGTAGAGTCAGTCAAAACTCAGAATTTCCTAGTATAATAGGACTTTAATTATTCAGAAGAACGGAAAATGCAACAAAATTGGTTAGGGTTGCAAGATGCCAATTTTGGGGTGTTACATTTTGCCCCTCTTTGAATTGATGTGCGAGTAGCACATTAATTCAAAGAATAGTCTAATGCCTAAAGCACAGAAGAATAGATTTGAATATTGGTGATGCAAAGTCCGATTGATGAAGATTTTAGAGCCATCTCCAGGATAGATCTTAACTCTCTGAAGTCTAGGTTAGGTTTCCAAGACATCGGTTGAATAGATTTTTTGAGGGTCATCTTCAGAATGAAGCTTGATCCTCAGGGAACCGGGTTAGAATGCCCCGATACCTAAATAGATTTGATATCTTTCACAAGACTGTCCCCAGAATGAGGCTCAACCTTCAAGAGTCAGGGTTAGATTGCCTCAATACCTATCCAACAAGATAATCAATAGAGATTTTAGGACTATCTCTAGAACAAAGCTTAGTCCCCCAATATCTAGCTTAGATTGACAAGAAACTGGTTTAGATAGATATCTTTCCCAAGGCTATCCCCAGAATGAGGCTTAACCTTCAGGAGTCAGGGTTAGATTGCCCCAATACCTGTCTCAAAAGATAGTAAATAGAGGTTCAGAATCATCTCCAGAACAGAGCTTGATTATCAGGAGTCAAGGTTAGATTGCCCTGATACCTATCCCAAAAAGATAGTTTTTGAGAACCATCTCCAGAACGGAGCTTGATCCTCAAGAATCTGAGTTAGATTACTTAGATACTTAAAAGATGACAAGATGTAAGGAATGAAGATGCCCTTATTGATTGTGGAGTATCTAGTTTTGACTGTGAGGTAGAAAAACTAAACATGCCCCAAGTGATGAGATGCCCCTAGCAATGAGGAATTTTGAAAATTAGATCAGATTAATTGAAATACATTTAATGATGTAATCATCCTGCCCCCTCGAGAGCGAAATAGAAAGATGACACGTCATATTGATGATGGAGAGCAAAAAATCGTAGATAGATGTTGAGTCGAAAATCAAGAAGAACTCAGAACAGATTACAGAAGAATTCAGAAGATTCAGAATCAATTTTGAGGATTTTGAGGTTTGGTTGACCAAGTTTGACTAGGGTTGAATTTTGAGAAAAAAGTCAAAGATTTGAGAAAATGATGATAAGATATGATTCTGACAAGAAAGCGACATCAGAAAGTCGACTGCACAAGCGTCCGATCGTGTCGGTCCCAAAATTTTAAAATGCGATTTTGAGCGATATAGAAGTGTTAGATTTTGATTTCGATCCCGAAAATAGGTTGAGCATATAGTTGAAGATCGAGAGCGAGGATCAAACACTTGGTTATTCATGATAAAACCAAGATTCTAAAGAAGAAATCCCCTATGTATGAACCCAGGAGAATGCAAAGAAGAGAACACTGAATTGCGGCCACAATGCAAGTCTAGAATGAAAATGCAATCCTATGCTAGATGAAATATGAAAATGCAATTCTATGCTAGATGCGATATGAAAGTGCAATTCTAGGACATGGTTGTGAGACCCATCGTATAATCATCAACATTGAGCATTTTTTTGGAACATCAAAGTTGATACAACCCTTACTAGCACCACAATGCAACCATAAGGATATGAATATGACTCTTCATCAGATGAAATATAGGAAACGAACGTAAGCACCAGGGCACAAAAGCCAAGATGACCTGAACATTGTTTCCAGTTAATGTTGCAAGAGTACACCAGTATCAAGGCATTCAAAGCCAAGATAACCATGAGTGTGATCATGCGTAAACAAATAGATCAATAATAAACAAAACAATAACAAGCAAGGAGATAGTACCAACCTCACCATGGCGTACAAATAAATAAGATCGAGGGATGTGAGGCTGTTCCACCTTATTGCGGGAGCTCTTATCACATACACCCTATTTATTTGACATTGCCAAATCATCGGGACTACACCAAAAAGCAGTAGACAAAGAAAATATCAATGAAATTCATGAGAATAGATAGCATACAAAGAAATATTCAATCATAGCTCAGCATGTTTCAAAGTTTTTCGAATGTGTTCATGTTTATAGGTGTTAAAAAACACCGTTGTGCTTGTGAGTGCATTGTTTTTTATTATTATCGATAGATGTTTATGTTTGAGATATCCGATATGTGTTGAAAAACACAGACATGTCCAAAGATAGTGTTGAAAAACACTATTTATGGTGGTGTTGAAAAACACCAGTTTGTGCTAGTAGCAAGTTGTCCATGAGAAGTGACAAGATTACTGACTCTAGATGTAAACCAAAGATGCGATCAGATGGGGGGCCTATGCCCCTAAGCAATGATGACTGACTTGACGTATGTTGCGAAGACAAATGAGATGTGAGTGCCCCCAAGTGTATGGCGCTGAATCAATGTCAAGTCAGGGGGGTTTGCAAAGGAACCAGAGTGTCACGAAAGTGACCAAAAGATATGTACAAACTAAAGCATAGAATCATCAAGACCGAGTATCGATAGATAGAGAATTTGAGTACAACTCCAAGTGTAACAAATGTGAGCAATCTTGATAGAATAGTGACAGTAGGCAGACGCAGTGAGAACCACTGGTGACTGACGTGAGAGAGATGCTCAAATGAAGCGATCGTAGTATAAGCTAGACATCAGTAGGTAAACGCAGTGAGAACCACTGGTGACTGATGTGAAGAAGATCTCTAAAAGATAATAGAATAGTGCCTCCTAGATCAGGAGGGTTGCCTTGAGAGTATGACCAGTTTCAATCCATGTGAGTTGGTGTCTTGACGGGAACTGAAAGAAAATGAAAGCAAGGAAGCAGCAATGCAGGAAAGCAAATGCATCAAGCCAAGTGGTGTTGTGATAGATATAGCATTGTGGAACAAGAGGCGCCTGTTTAGCAGGTTTTCACCTTCTTGGTAGAAATTTTTTTTTTTTTCTACCATGACGCTTGTTTGCTAGGTTTTCATCATTGGCACTTTTTTCTCTTTTTCTCTTTTTTTCTTTTTTTGTATTTTTCAATTTTTAAATTTTTTTTTTGTATTTTTGGAATATATGATTTTTTTTGGAGATACATCAAAGCGTCTATCACTAGGTTTTCACTAAGATGATCATTTTTTTAGGACTTTTTATGATTTTTAGATTTTTTTAGGACTTTAGTATATACATGAGCACACTGAAGATGTCTCAGCTATAGAAATGCTTCAGATGAAGAGTGTTGATGGGATCTTTGATTTTTTCTCCTTTAGTAGTATAAAGTTGATAGGTACCAAACCCAAACACTGTAGTAATAATATACGGACCAAGTCAATTCAGGTCAAACTTCCCTTTCTGGATCCAATGTTGTTGATTCTTAGGGTTCTCCCTCAGAATGAGGTCACCCGCTTGGAAATCCCTTGGTCTAACCCTTTTGTTATAGCTCTTGGACATCCTCTTCTGGTATGCTCTTAGGTGATCGAATGCCACTTGGTGACATTCATCAAGTAATTCTAGCTCTTGTAGCCAAGATATTCTGGTATCTTCATCAGTAATGAGGCCTTTCAAAGAGACTCACAGAGAAGGAATCTTGACCTCAATTGGTAGCACATCTGCTCCATAAACCAATGCATAGAGAGTAGCCCCTATTGGTGTTCTTATACTTGTCCTATATGCCAAGAGAGCTGGATTGATCCGGAGATGCCAATCTCATCCGGATTTATACACTGTGCGATGCAGGATTTTAAGGATTGTCTTGTTCGATGCTTCCGACTGTCCATTACCCTAAGGATAATAGATGGAAGACCAATGTTGAGTAATTTTAAACTTAGAGCATAGCTCTGTCAAATCCTTGTTTTTGAATTGTCCCCTATTATCAGTGATTATTGCTGAGGGTACACCATGCCTGTAGATGATGTAGTTGAGAATGAACATAGCTACTATTTTTCCATTGGAAACGGTGAGAGGGACTGCCTCCACCCACTTAGTAAAATAGTCCGTAGCTGTGATTATAAACTTATGTCCATTGGAGGACGAGGGGTAAATCTGACCCACCAAGTCAAAGGCCCATTGTTGAAATGGCTAGAAAGTAATGAATGGAATAAGCTCCTTGGCTGGAGCGTGAATTAGGTTACCATGTAAGTGACATTGTTTGCAAGACTTAGCAAACTGTGTTGCTTCTTTTTCCATATCTGGCTAGTAGTAACCAGCTCTAATAAGTTTACGGGCCAATGTCAGGCCGTTAGAGTGAGACCCACAAATGCCTTCATGCACCTCTACTAACGCTTGTTTGGATTCATTGGGTTCTAAACACCTAAGGAAAGTATTATCTAGACCACATCTATACAAGTCATTAGTGATGATGAAAAACCATGAAGCACTGTGGATTAGGTGATGTTTCTCATTCCGGGAGTAAGTGTTCGAAATAATTTGGTCACGTAGGTAGGAGAAGATGTGATGGTAGTGGGATGAGTCATGTCCTATGATAGAACAGATCATCCAAGAATCAAGGGATTCATAGGCTGGGTAGCGTAATGTCTCCACCAAGAATTCATGTATAAAATCATTTTCAGGCATCTGTAGCATAGAGGCAAGAGTAGCCATGGCATCTGCTACTTTATTATCTGCCCTTGGAACCTGTTGAAATGTGATGTGAGTAAAATACTTTTTAAGATCATCAACCAATCATTTATAAGGTACCAACTTGTCATCCCTTGTTTGATAGATATCATTGACTTGATTGATGACTAACTGGGAGTTGCCAAGAACATTGAGTTTGTCTACTTTCCACTCAAAGGCGATCTTCGTACCATTGATTAGGGCTTCGTACTCAACAATGTTGTTTGTACAAGGAAACAACATCTTGTATGCTTTTGGTAAAGAGTACCTTTGAGGTGTAATGAACTGTATCCTAGCACCTAACCCCTGTTGGGTAAATGAACCATCAAAAAACATAGTCCATGATCGATGTGTAAGAAGTAATATGGACTCATCTAGAAATTCAATATGCAATGGTTGATGATCTACTAGAGGTGCTTCAGCCAATTGATCTGCTATTGCCTGTCCCTTAATGGCTTTCCTTTCAACATATTCAATATCAAATTCACTGAGAAGCATGACCCATTTAGCTAGTCTACCTATGAGGGTAGCTTTACTGAGCAAGTATTTTAGAGGATCAATTTTAGCATTTAAACATGTAGTATGAGCCAACATGTAGTGCCGCAATGTTTGTGAAGAAAACACCACTGAGAGGCAAGCCTTCTCTATAGAAAAATATTTTGTTTCATATGAGACCAGGGTTCAAATAATGTAATAGATAGCCCTTTCTTTGTTGTGATGATCTTCTTGAGCCAATAGGATACCCAATGATGTATCCATAGTAGATATGTAAAGTATAAGTGGCTTCCCATGAATGGGAGGCATCAAGATCGGTGGGTTCTCAAGATACTTCTTGATTTGTGTGAACCCTTCATCACATTATTTGTTCCACTAATAAGCCACACCCTTGTGCAAAGTTTTGGTAAATAGTTGGGACTTGTCCGCTAGTTGAGAGATAAAATGCCGGATAGACTACAGTCAGCCTTGAAGTCCCCTCATTTGTCTGATATTTTTTGGTGGAAGCATTTCCATGATAGCTTATAATTTTGTAGGATCCACTTCAATACCTTTGGCAGAGATGATATAGCCAAGAAATTTGCTAGATGTTATGCCAAATGCACATTTCTTAGGATTGAGCCTCAAATTGAATTGTTCCATACGATTTAGTATAGGACCTAGATCTGCAAGATGTTTCTTGTGATGCATACTCTTAGCTAAAGTGTCGTCCACATAATCTTCCATTGGTTTATGCATCATGTCATGAAATATAGTAGTAACAGCTCTCTGATATGTAGCACCGACATTTTTTAGTCCAAAGGGCATGACATTCCAACAGAAGGTGTCCCAGGCACATGTGAAGGTAGTTTTCTCTTGGTCCTCTGGCACAATTTTTATCTGGTTATAACTAGAGAAACCATCCATTAGTGAGTACATTTCATACCCAGTCATCATATCTATGATCATATCAATATTAGGCAATGGAAAATCATCCTTAGGACATGCCAAATTCAAGTCTCTGAAGTCTATGCAGACTCTTATAGATTTATCATGTTTTGATACTAGAATAATATTAGAGATCCACTGCATAATCAATTACTCTGATAAACACTGCCTTAAGCAATTTCTCCAATTCAGCTTTGACAAGTAGAGCTACATGTGGATGCATTTTGTGAAGCTTCTGCTTGACGGGCTTGACACCTGGTGCAATGGACAAATGGTGCATGATTAGATTAGGGTCTAATCCTGGCATGTCTGAATATTTCCATGCAAAGTTAATCTTTTTTCTTCTAAAGAATATAGTGAATTCCTCTCTTTCTACCTCTGATAGTGATTGTGCCAAGTGAATAATCTGAGGTTCTACCTCTGTGCCCAAGTTGATAGGTTCAGTTGGTTCAATAAGCACAGATGATCTCTCCTAAAAATGACTCAGGAGCGCATCAAGTATCTCATCCTCAGGCGCCTCAGAGAGGTTTTCACCTTTGGATAAGTCTTTTATTTTGACTATTTAAGGCTCTGATACTACCATGATTGGTTTTCACCATCAAAGCACCTATTTTATCTTCTTTTTATTTTGTGACTAAGATACTTGATGTCCACCTCAGTCATATTGACACTTTCTTCGCTAGTGGAGGACGTTACACGTTTGACAGTGTGTAGGTAACAGGCAAGAGCGTAATTGTTCTGGAACATAAGGACTTTGTTAGATGGGGAGGTAGAGTTCTAGTCTATAAGCTCAGGATGGCGAAGTGAAAGAGGAGTGATGGGTTCAAGTGCATTCATGGTATAATCATCAAAGGCATGGACATGCAAGTCGAGACCTAAAGTGATCTCATCCAGAGGTATAGTTGAATTCCTTTGATTCCTAGCGACCATAGTAGATGACATGTTAACATCTAGGGAGTCAGACTCATGTGACCCTACACTAGACCATTCACCTACTTTGAGAAGGTTTTCATATGCATTAGCTATATCTGTATCTCTGTCAGAAGTGGCATATGACAAGCTGTCAAACTCATATTCATGGGAGTATGTTTCATCATTAGGTCTCATGTCAAGAACATGAGTGAAATCAACCCTTTGTCCCCAGTTGGGATGGTTTCTACCTAGAACCTCTGCTATGGTTAGATGAGCACCTTTTGACCTAGGTACCTCAGTAGTGTTTGTAGCATTAGCTACCTCTTGTGTAATGAGAAGTGACTGGAATTCCTGGTCAAACTGTTCTTGAAAGTGTGGTGGTATGTATAAATCACCTTGATGACTAGGATTTAGAGTATATATCTTTTTCCACTCCTCATAAGTTAATGGAGCAAGTGAATTGGTGGTATCAAAATCACTATCAGTGTCTATTGTACTGACACGCGATATAAATTTATCTGGCTCAGCAAAGAATGCTGCCAGGTCTGGAGGAATAGGATAAGGAAAAGTATCCTCATTAGAGCTGTCTTAAGATTCTGCAGTTTTAGGTGTCTCTTTAGGTGTTGGTTTTTTATCTTCTTGAGGTACAAACTTGTTTATTCCCAGTTGAAATGTGAGTTTCGGGAAGCCTATACCTATAGAGTCTCGAGTTCTATGATAAATAGCTTCAAGTGGTGCAATCAAGCCCTTATGATTCGCACCCATGGGACCATTTCCTTTATAGCCAAAACATTGCATAATAGATAAACCTTTGTCATATTGCTCAGGTTTTATGTCATAAGGAGGAGTATTTTCAGAATTTTCTTGTCCTTTATAGATCCAATCTTTGATAGCTCTATTTTTAGCTTCTTCTTCTAATGGTACTGTGGCTTGTACAAAGGTACCACCATACTTTATTGGAGGAGGAACCGTAGAAGGTTTAGTGCTCTCAGAAGGTCTCCCAAAAGAACGGGGAGACAAAGGCAAAGCTGTAATAGATAGCACTGGTTCAATCTGATATCCTCCCATATTAGTTTCTTTGAGTGTCAAACTCTTTCCCATTTCTTTTAATTTATTCTCAAGGAGTTCAATAGATTCTCTTTTGGTAGGCACAAAGATATCAACAGATTTTGTGAGAGCATTGAAATCATAGCATGTATTAGCAGGTATAGTCACTTCAGATCCTTGAAATGGGAACTTAATGCATTGATGGTATGCGGAAGGGACAACCTGCATTTCATGGATCCATGTCCTTCCTAACAGAATATTGTATGCCAAAGGGATGTCAACCACTTGATAGATAACATCTCGTTCAACAGGACCAACTCTAATTGGCAATACAACTAGCCCCTTGGATTTACGTTCTTCCTCATCATAGGCTTTAATGGTAATCTTTTTGCGAGTATCAATGCAATCTTCGACATAGCCTAACTCAATAAGGAAACTAGTAGAGCAAATATTTAGGCCAGCACTGTTATCTATGAGAACACGGTGAATACGCTTTGGACCTATCATGACTTCAATGTGCAGAGGATTATTATGCGGGTGACTCAAAGAATGGTCATCTTCCTTAGAGAAAGACAAGTAATGTGAGGAGGTCAAGTGACCTACCATAGATTGAAACCGGTCGAGATCAAGATCTTTTGGGATATTTTCCTTAGTGAGGGCTTTGTCTAGGATTTCCCTAAGAGCAGGGGAGATTTTCAGGAGCTCAAAAATAGTTATCTGAGAATTAATACGTTGCAATTGATCAAGAATGCTATAATTGGAAGCATTAGATGAGGAACCCACTTTGGGATTCTCATTAGCAGAATCAACCTTAGCTTTGTCTGAAGGTTGAGTTGATGTAGATATAGAAGGCTCAGGGCCTTTGAGAATGATCTTAGCACGAGATCGAGTGACAACGTTAGCACTGATTTGAGACTGTCCTTGTTCAGAAGACTGAGGTGTAGACCCGCACAAAATGAAAGGTGCTTTAGACTTAGAAGTATCTTCCTTTCCCTTAAGAATGAGGACATTACAGTATTCAGTGTCAATAGGTTCAACCATATTAATGACATTATCGTTATTGGTGTAAGTATATTTGACCTTAGCATCAGTATTTCTTCCTTTAGATGATTCACCTTTTCCATGAGGAGGAAATGGATCCTTGAAAGCTTGGTGATCAGAATTTTTGTTGTGACTTCCCATAGCAATAACCTCACTATCGATGAGATCCTAGATTGTATGCCACAACTTAAGACAAGTAGCTATTTTATAACCTTTGTTTTGGTGAAAATCACAATAAGCTGATTCATTCCACCAAGAGGGTCTTGGTTGTGGATCATAAGGTCGTGGATTATTCAATGGAGTAAGTAACTGATTGTCCACAAGAGTCTTGTAAATTGCCTCAAGAGGTTCTCCTAAAGGAGTGAATTCATGCTTGGGTCTAGGAGCCCAAGGTTTAGGTCCAGAAAATCGTGAAGTACTTGGTTTGGATTCTGCCACAGCTTGTTCAATGGCTTTGACCGCTTGCATCATGGTAGTGAGATTAAAGGAAGCCTTGGAAGGCTTAGCAGTCACATTATCTACAACACCATCATTCATAACATTTTGGTTCTTGTTAGGAAATTTGGGTTTATCTTTGCTTGAGGAAGAAGACCCTTGTTTGTTTTCCTTGTGCAAGGTCAATTCTCCTTTCTTGATCATAAATGTCTTGATTCTTACAGCTTGTTTGTGTAGACGTCCAAAATCGTCCTTATATTAATTTAATTAATATTCCCATAACATTATAATTAATTTTAATTAATTATATTTGTTATATTCTTCTATCTATTTAATTAAATACGATTCATACTCCTAAGTATTTGAATTTAATTTAAATACTATTCCTTTTAATGTATTTAATCTTATTTAATACATTACCCTCCATAAATCCCCTTTTAAATAAATTTTAAATTTATTTATTTCCCCACATTTCTAATATTCTTCTAAACCAAGATTAAAGTTAATAAAACCTATTAATCCTACCTAGAGACCTATTAATCCTACCTAGAAACCTTCTCTATTCCTACCCTACCCTACCTATTCCTCTTAATAAACCTACTTCCTCACTTAAAGACACACTAATCACACTTAAAGTGTGATTCCTACTCTTTTTAGCACTAATGGAATGCTCCCACATGTGTGAGAAACTCCTCAAAAAGGAAGCCACCAACTTCCTTTAATGTGGCTCCTCTTTTGTCCCCCACTCCATTCCCCAAGGGTTGCTCACACATGTGTGAGCAAACCTTGAGCCTCTCAAACCTTAAAGGCTTGGGTTGACTTTTGCAT